>NW_010729096.1:2472527-2496169 GCF_000365185.1 Nelumbo nucifera | reverse complement strand
TGTTGGGACTACTTGGCTGAGGACAAGCTCGTGCAGGCCGGCTTGAGCCCCTGTAGGTCACCCTTAGGTCGCATTTTCTTTTCTTTTCTTCTTCTWTTTTTTTTGAGCTGGACTAATGCCTTATGATTCTTGCAGCCAACATGTCTGGTGTGGATGCACGTCACCTTTTGTCAAGCAACTCGCGCCCCGACCAGGCGTCCACTTTTGGGGCTGCCGAGTTCGAGGCTGTAGACCCTGCTTTTGTTCCACCGTCGAAGGTCCCACCTGTGCCCTTTGAGGGAGTAGCCGTGGGAGGCGGCGAAGAAGAAGAGGTCCCACCCCAGGAGCAGTACCCTTCAGCCGCGCAGTCTGGCCCCACCGTCTTCCCGCGGTTTCTTACCGAGGGGAGGGACGAAAGCGTCACCAACTTCCTCGTGGCCTCGCAGAGGAGTCGACGGGAGATCACTCATGATGAGGTCGTGAATTGGGCTGGGATGCACCATAGGGAGCTTGTCAAGCTGGCCTCGGCTCACTGCATGGTGGTAAGTGCCTGCTTCTTCTCTTTTTCTCCCTCCCTTCTCTTTTCTTTCTCCCCCCTTACTTACTTCAGCTTTCTATTGGCAGCTGAACTCCGTCATCCACGCCATGGCCTGTCAGACTGCTCCTGGGCCTCGCTCCCCTTCTGAGCCTGGAAAAATTCCTCTCGGGCCTGGTCGAGCTCGCGTTAGAGGGAGCACGGATCTCCCGACTATCTGAGGAGAGCGTCCGTTACAAGGAGGAGTCTTCGAGGGTGGCAGCGGAGAGGGAGCTTCTTTGCCAGCAGGTCCAGAGCTTGGAGTCCACGCTCCATGAGAGGACCCACAACTTTGACACCGCGGTGGAGGCAGAGCGGGATTAGGCGGTGGAGGACTTCAAAGAGTCTCAGCAGTTCCACGACCTCCAGGTTGAATACGGCTCTAAGTCCTACCGCTCGGGGTTCAAGCTTTGCCAATGGCTGGTCCGGAAGAAATTCTCAGGCCTTAACCTTGAGGGCGTAACAATGAGGGACCTGGCCCCAGAGACGGCAGACGCTGCGGAGGAGGAGGAGCTCAACTCCTTGGTGGAGAGTGACGAGGATGTAGAGGAGGTGGGGCCTTGAGGCTGGTTGCTCTCTTTTTTTCTTCTTCTGAAAAATGACTTTTGAAGTGGTTGCTCCAGGGCGGCTGAGCCCGGTTTCTCTTTCTTTTCTTTCTGCTTCACTGATGTACTCTCCCGGGCAGTTAGGCCCGGTTTCTTTTTTAGTAATGAAAATGTTCCTTTTTTCTATTAAGTGTTATGCTATTTACTCTTTTGCCGAAGTGACTATTTCGCTCGACCTGCTAGAGCTAAGCACCCGAAGTGGGGTTTCTCAACTATCGTTACCCCGAGCTATCTCCCCGTACTTAGTAGGGGGATTTTATAATGTACACCGAGGTGATCAACACAGTGAGCATATGCCCGTCCTGTATGCGCTGGGTTACTTAAGTTGAAGTCGGTTGTCTCTAGCGGGTCCAACCTGTATATCAGGGCGGGCTATGCATCATAGGATTCACACCCGAGCTGCCTGCGCCTTTGATATTAATACTTAGCCTATGCCGATGAAGCGATTAGGCCTTATACGATGCCGAGGTCTTCGTTAGCTCGGCGTTTTAGCCCTTAGGCTGGGGGAGTGACTTATGGACCACTCTCCTAGAGTTCGCCCATGCCATAGGGGTGATTGGGTCTTATAGTATTCAGGTCTTCGTTAGCTCGGCATTTTGGCCCTTAGGCTCTGGGAGCGACTACAGTTCACCCCTCTTCTAGAATTCACCTATGTCGAAGAGGCGACTAGGTCTTATAGTGCCGAGGTCTTTTGTTAGCTCGGCGTATTGGCCCTTAGGCTTTGGGAGCAAACTACAATCCACTCAGCTCGGCGACTACAGGTAATATTGCCTTAAGTTGACAATATTCCATGCCCGAGGTACTTGTTTCCCTTCAAGGGTCTTAAGCTCATACGTTCCTTCCCCGAGCACCCACTTTACTCGGTAGGGTCCTTCCCAATTTGGCCCGAGCTTACCAACATCGGGCTCAGGCACCATAACTTTACGAAGGACCAGGTCACCGACGTAGAGGTTCCATTTCTTGACCCTGTCGTTATAGTACCAAGCTACTCTCTACTGGCAAGCTGCGGTCCTAATGTATGCGAGGTCTCGTACTTCGTCGAGTAGGTCGAGGTTGGTGCGTAGCTCGTCTTCATTTGCCTTGTCATCATACACTTCCAGACGTAGCGCGAGAACTTCGATCTCAGCTGGGATGACTGCTTCAGTGCCATAAGTGAGGTTGAAGGGAGTCTCTGATAGCTATGATTATATAACCCTACCAAGTGCACTAGTTATCAAGTAGTATAAAAATATCGTTCCCACGAGGATTTAACAAAATAAGTATTAGAACTACAACCTTCCTTAATTATTTGGACAACCGAAATTTAAATCCAACAATAAGAACTACTAAAAAATAGAAAAAGAAAATAAAAGCAAGGGTAATCAATAATTGAATATGCAACGATTAATTGAAATCGCTAGGACCATTGGTTCGCCTAACCATTCCAATGAATATTAATGGATGAGATTAACCAAGATAATTTATCATTTCCATAAGCTGAAGTTTTTCCAATTTTATTTAATATTCTTTCCCAAGATATATCAAATCTACTTCTATCAAGTAACCCTTCGATCCCTCGACTAGAGTTCTCAAGATAGAAATGCATTAAGTTCAAAGAAAAACTTATACATTYRGATGAATCATGTRTATATATYCCTATATAYYATTCAATTCACACCATGAATTATTCAGTCCATTATATGAATTCCTCTCCCGATTCATTCACATAAACCCAATCAATTAAGAAATGGCCACTCCTAATCGCATTAAGCATAACAACTCATAGACTATATGGAAATCACAATCTTGGATAAATCATAATAAAAATGTATTCATTGTCATGGTTAGGCTTTCCATAGCCCTAACTATAAATAAATCAATTCATGATAAAGGAAATAAAACAAACAAGAGGAAAGAAAGAACTCATGATGTCGCCCTTGGAGCTGAGATCTTCTCTTCTTCTTGTCGCCACCTCCTTCTTGAAGTTGTCTTTCCATGCTGATCTCCTTCTTGAAGCTTTCTTGATGGTCTTCTTGATTACTTCAGAAGGAACTTCAGTAATTGATTGATGCCAGGAGCTGGTACGCCCAACCCTTGATATAGTTTTAGGGGTGGGGCTGTTACAACTACTTGCAGCTATCTCAAGAATGGATAATCCAGGTTAGTTTTAAACTGATCCTATCCTATCTTATCTTATCTTATCTCTTATCTAATGATATCAATCTTCTTTAACTTTCTAGGATTACATTTAAAATTCAAATCTAAGAAGACTCTGGATTCTTGAATTCGAGTGGGCTGCTTTAATAAGTTGGGCTGCTACAAGGCTTTTTTGTGAATTGGGTTTCAGCTGTGATCTGGGTTTTACTGCGAATCCGCTTCGACTTTGGGTCCGATTCTGACTTCGGTGCAGGCCAAATCTGTCAAAACCCAATCGAAGGTTCTTAGTGGTGACTGCGGATCTCGCTCTTATATTTCCAGTGCATCTTGAATCAGCCCAATCGAAGCCCGAATATGAGAGTTAGGCCCAGATTATTGAACAGTGCCGAAACTGTGAAAAAACCATCCGATTAGCCTTGTTTCCCTTCTTGCGACTTCTTTCCTTGCCCTGAATCAAAATACCAGAGTAATGAGTCCAATTAAATGTTAATTAAGTGTAGAAAGACTGAATATTCATAGATAAGAATATGGTAATTTTTATTCACATCAGTCTCGCCTGTTGCGGTCTTTACCATGGTCCAATAAGCCCATAGTACACTAGGTAGCTCGTCTACCCAGAGTCCCTTTGCTCGGTCGAGGCGTGCCTTCAGTCCGCGGAGAATGGCTCTGTTCATGACCTCCACTTGACCGTTTGCTTGAGGGTGTGCTACCAAGGTGAAATTTTGTTGAATCCCCATATCTCTACACCAGTTCTAAAATTTAATATCCACAAACTGCTTACCGTTGTCAGAGATTAGTACTCGGGGTAGTCCGAAATGGCATACTATACTCTTCCAGAAGAAGTTTTGTACATTCCGGGCCGTGATCATGGTGAGAGGTTCGACTTCTACCCACTTGGTAAAATAATCAACTGCCACCACTAAGAACCTCCTCTGCCCTGTCACTGGCGGAAATGGTCCGAGTATATCGATCCCCCACTGTGCGAAAGGCCACGGGCTGGTGAGATACTTCGGGTTGGTGGTAGGCTGGTGGTGGATGTTGGCGTGCTTCTGGCACTTGTCACATCTTCTGACGAGCTCGATCGCTTCTGCCTTCATTGTTGGCCAGTAATATCCCTATTGTAGCACTTTCTGGGCGAGAGCCCTACCCCCCAAGTGTCCACCGCACAGGCACTCATGAGTCTCGAAAAGCACGAGCTCGGCTTCGGAAGGTCGCAAGCAGCACAGATAGGGGAGCGTGTAAGATCTTCGGTATAGCCGTTCGTCTATTATGACGTATTTGGCCGCCTAACGCTCTACCCTTCTAGCGGCATTGCGATCTGCAGGGAGGGTCCCGTGTAGCAGGAAGCTTGCGAGTGGATCAATCCAGCTCGGCTCTGCTTGAACGACAGGAGCGACCTCCTCTGCCCCCCGGAGAATGCTAGGCTGAGGTAAGTCCTCTATGTACACGGTCCTCATGGTGTTATCACTGGTGCTGGCTAACCGGGAGAGGGCATCGGCCTCAGCGTTCTCTGATCTTGGGATTTGCTTGATGAAGTGTGACTGAAAGTTGAGCAGAGCCTCTCTTACTTTGGCTAAGTAGGCGATCATGGTTGGCTCGCGGGCTTCCTATTCACCTGTAACTTGGTTGACCACGAGCTGGGAATCACTGCAGATGATGATGTGTTTGGCTTTCACTTCGTTTGCTAGAGCCAACCCGGCTAGTAATGCCTCGTATTCTGCTTCATTGTTGGATGCCACGAACTCAAAGTGCAGCGCATACTCCAGTTTCACCTCGCTTGGCCCATACAGAACGATTCCAGCTCCGCTACCCTGTTGGTTGGATGAGCCATCTGCATGAAGGATCCAGGGCTCCTCATCCCAGCTCGGGTTCGATCTAACTAGGAGAGAAGCCGCACTGGTTGCTACTTCACGGTGCTCGAGCTCAACCGGCCTGGGGACTTCGATGCTGAAAGTACATTCCGCGACAAAGTCGGCTAAGGCTTGGGCCTTGATAGTAGTTCGTGGCTTATACTGGAGGTTGTACTCGCTGAGTTCGATGGCCCACCTCGTCAACCTACCAGAGACCTCGGGCTTGAGTAGGACTTGCCTCAAAGGCTTGTTGGTGAGGACGGCGACAGTATGAGCTTGAAAATACGGGCGAAGCTTCCGAGCTACAATAACTAGAGCATACGCCAACTTTTCAATCTCTGGATATCTCGTCTATGCTCCCTGCAACACTTTGCTAACATAGTAGATAGGTCGTTGGACTCTATCTACCTCTCTTATTAGTACCGAGCTGACCACCTTGTCACTTGCAGAGAGGTACAGTTTCAAAACATCACCCTCCTCGGGTTGGGTTAAGATCGGGATACTAGCGAGGAACTTTTTGAGCTCTTCGAACACAAGTTGGCATTCTTCGGTCCATTCAAAGCCTTTGCTTTTAATTGCCTTAAAGAAAGGCAGGCAGCAATCTGCTGATTTGGACATGAAGCGGCTCAGAGCGGCTATGCGGCCATTCAACCTCTAAACCTCCTTCAATTTTCGGGGTGGTCTCATATCTAGGATGGCCTTAATTTTTTCCAGGTTGGCCTCAATGTCACGCCAGTTGACGATGTACCCTAGGAATTTACCCGATGTGACATCGAAGACACATTTGTTTGGATTTAGTTTCATGTGAAAATTACGCAGAATTTCAAAAATAGAATGCAAGTCTTGTATTAAATCATTTGAAAACTGAGTCTTGACGACCATGTCATCTACATAACATTCTACTTTTCTGCCAATTAATGGCTCAAATAATTTATTTACAAGTCTTTGGAATGTTGCCCCGACATTTTTCAGTCCGAAGGGCATGACCTTGTAGTAGTACAAGCCGAGCTCGGTTATGAAAGTTGTCTTTTCTTCATCAGCAGGGTCCATCCTGATCTGGTTGTAGCCCGAATATGCATATAAGAAACTCAGCAACTCATGCTCTGAGGTCGCATCCACCAGACGGTCGATCCTGGAGAGTGGGAAGCAGTCCTTTGGGCAAGTTCGGTTTAGGTCGGTATAATCGACGCACATGCGCCATTTACCGTTAGCCTTTTTTACCAGAACGGGGTTGGCCACCCAGCTCGGGTAATGGAATTCCCTGATAAAGTCGGCTGCGAGGAGCTTCCCGACCTCCTCGTCAACTACTCTCCAGCGCTCTGGGGCTAAGTTGCGTTTCTTTTGTCTAACGGACATAACTACAGGATCAGTATTCAGCTTTGTGAGTGATGATGTTAGGGTTTATGGTGGGCATCTTTGCCGCAGACCATGCAAAAACATCTAAATTTTCAAGTAAAAAACTTACTAGTTGGGATCGCAGAGGCTCCTCGATTGAAGCATCGAACTAGAGTGTCTGAGCTGGGTCCTCTGTCGAAGTCGAGACGGAGACTGTCTCTTCTGTGGGTGCAGCTCGCTCCTCGCACTACTCTGCAGGTCGCTCCAGCTCGAGGTCGTTTGCCACCTTGGCTTTCCCTTTGAGGGCGGCGACGTAGCACTTGCGAGACTCAAGTTGATCACCTCGCGCCACCCCAACTCCGAAGTCCGTAGGGAACTTCATCGCCAGATAGTAGGTGGAGACCACCGTACGTAGGGCGTGGGTGATGAGCCGACCTATTATGGCGTTGTACGGGGAGGGAGTCGCGACCACCAAAAATTCATGGTTGAGCCTCACTATGCTAGGCCAGGTGCCAACCTCCACAGGTACAAAGATTCTCCCCAGGGGCCTGAGATCGCCTTCTTGGAGCTGAAGCTTGTCGAACGTCGCCTTGAAAAGAATGTTCGCCGAACTGCCGGAATCGACGAGGACACGCTTGACTTCGAAGTCGTTGATCCTTATCTTCACGATGAGCGCATCATCATGAGGGTAGTGGACCCCGCGCGCGTCGTCCTCCGTGAAGAAGATCGGGTCTTCCGTCCTTGGCCGCTTCGGGGGGTTCTGGTCTTCCCTTTTGACCTCGCGAGCTGATGTCCGAGGTGCAGCCCGTGACGATCGATCCTCCGGCGATCACATGGATAGTCCCCCGAACTGGTCTCTCTTCCGGGGGCTGCCTTTGCGGCTGCTCTGCTTGCCTGCTGGATTCGGGAGCATCTCTGCTTTGCTCCCCCTACCGACCTTCTTTATTATTATTATTCTGTACAAAATTTCTTAAGTATCCGCGACGGATGATCTCTTCTTTCTCGTCGTGGAGGTTTTAACAACTCTCGGTACTGTGACCGTGATCTTTATGGAAGCTACAATACAAATTTTTATTCCTTACATTAGGGTCCCCTTTCAGCCGGGGTGGCCACTTCACGTACGGGGCATCCTTGATCGCCATAAGGATCTCAGCCCGCTTCGCGTTCAAGGGCGTGTAGTCTGTCCTCTTTGCTGGTGGAGCTCGAAAAGGCTGACCTGGCCTTGCCCCCCGAGCTAGGTCTTTCTTCTTCTTGTAGTCCCCCTGGGTCGAGGGCTCGACTTCTCTTTTTCTTTTTTCAGGGATCTGCTCACCCTTCTGGTTTATTTCCTCCTCTGTCCCTATAAACTGGTCTGCGAGTTTGAGGAACTCGGTTACCATCTCGGGCCGATTAACAACCACGTGCCACTTGATGTCTTTGTGCGTGATGCCTCTCTTGGCCGTGGTAAGCCGAACTGCGGGGTCCAAGTCGGGTATCTATAAACAAGCATCATTGAACCGCTTGATGTAACTTTGGATAGATTCTCCTTCCCTCTGGACTATGCCAAGGAGGCTCTCCTGTGTCCTCGGGCACCGCTTGCTGGTGACGAAGTGAGAAGTGAAGACTTGCATGAATTGGCGCGAGGTTCTTGTACCATGTACGGGCCACTCCTTTAAAAGTGGTGGAGAAAGCCATGGACATGCAGGACTCACAGGCCCTTGCCAAGTGCATCTGTGATTGGAAGGCGTCAACATGGTCAATCGAGTCGAACGACCCATCATATTTGTCTAGGGGAGGTAGTTTGAAGTCCTTGGGCATTGGGACGGCCAAGAGTTCTGGAGACAGAGGGGATGGTACAGAGAGGAGCGGAGTGGCTTTTATTTCACCCGAGCTTACCTCTTCCTTACCCTTGAGATCAGGCAGGTTGTGTGTTGCAGTTCGGCGAGCTCGGTGACGTCTCCACTACTTTTTTGCGGGCTCTACATTGGTGCTACTGGCCTCAGTATTGTCGGGCACAGTTTTCGCAGGGAAGGGGACGGACTGCTGGTGATGCCTACGGATAGAGGGATCTTGCCGGGAGTCTGTAGCCAAGACCTCGAACCGGTTCTCCACAAGCGGGGCCACAAACTCGGAAAGCTGAGGCGATGCGGGCCTGGTCGGCTAGGACCCTCCCGACCTGACTACGCGCGGTGAGGCAGGGGTGATTGGTCTTTCCTTCTTCTCGTGGGATGAGACTTGACTCTTGAGAGGATTTTGGGTCTGAGAGGTCTCTCCCCAGCGAGAAGGACGCTCATTCTGACGGCGAGGCCGGACTTGTTGCGCAACCGGATGCCGAGGAGGAAGCGGCTGCTGGGTCTGAGGCAGCGGAGGAAACTGCTACTGATAGTGATGCTGTTAAACTTGGTGCAGCACATGCTGCTGATATAATTGGAATTGTTGAACCTGTTGCATCTGAGCTTGCATAGCTCGCATGCATTGCACCAAGTCTTCAAGCTAGTTTTGGGCGGTCACGGGAGGAACAAGGGAGGGTTCGGTGAAGGTTGTTTCAACCGTGAAAGGGAGTGGAGCGTTCACGGGTGCCATTGTTTGAGGCACGTTCAAGATGGGAACTCCATCCGCGGAGAGGGGGATGGTGAACTGTCCAATACACACCGCCGGGACCTGGAGTTGCTCCCCGACGGTGTTCATTTTTGCATTGCGTGCTGCGTTGCTAGAGGAAGCCATGAGAACTGAAGTCTGCAAAGTTTTGGTGGAAGGCTTTTTGAAGCGTTCCCACAGATGGCGCCAAATGATGTTGCGTGATCTGGTCACTCCTAGATGGCAGGGGCCTCGCTCCTAGCTGGCAACGGACAACACCTGAGAAGGAGAAGATGAAGGATTCCCGGGGAGCTTGGCCGGTGGGAACACTCCGATGCTTAAGTTGAAACTCAGCGAAAAGCTCAGAGAGAAACGACAAGCTAAGAGTGGAGATGCGCACTACTCGATTACCAAAAATTCAATTACCTCTTTCCTTGGGGGTCGGAGCTCTTATATATTAATGCGCTGCCAAATCGGGTGTAACCACCTTTAATTCTCTGCTATAGCCGTTATTCGTCAGGTTGATTTTATTGGCGCAGGTATCCATCGCAGGGTACGGTCCTGTCACCTGAGAGACGTTATGCAGACCTGGTGTGTACGACACCGCTTGACGTGAGACGTGGGCGCAGTCCTCTGGACTGGCAGGTGCTACGCCGCCGAACAAGAGACGTGGGAGCAGTCTGACAAGCACGGTCTTGTCGGATAAGAAGTTTCCCGGAGGCTCCGGGTCACTCAATAGCGAGCTCCAATAGCGAGCTGCCTTGTAGCAGGCCGTTCTGTAGCAAGCTGTCTCGTGGCGATCTATTCTACTGGAGTTTCAGCGAGCTCATTACGTCGAGTTGTGGCCAAGCTGTCATGCGGAGCTGTCACTTACGTCAAGTCATATCCACGTGTCCCTTAGTTAGGAGGTCGGGTCAAATCACCCTCCATCATTATTCTTTTGACATGATATCATCTCTTTAATGTTGTATGCCTCCATTAATCCAACTTATGGCACCATGTTTTAATATTTTAACCATATATATTAAATTTTCAGTTGTCACGTGCAACGCATATGCATTATTACTAGTATATAAAGAAAAAAAATTGAAGAATACTTATTTAAATAAAAGGATATGATATTGTGTTCCTTCTAGCAGTGAGGTGAACGAGGATTGGCCAAATTCAATTACAAATACAAAAAGGTATTTATATCCATTGATTAACTTACGATTTAGTGGAAGTAATGTTTAAAGAACTAGACCGTGCATAGAATCGGAAAAGAGAGAGGTTCATGGGTTGGGTGTTCAATTAGGGTTGAACTGGAGGTCGAACCATGATGATATGGCTTATGATATGTAACAAAGTAATATATACAATAGAGAGTCATTAACTAACATAAATAAAGAAGTGGACTGATGGTAATTAAGCAATACATAAAAATTGGAGGTCATGCATTCAACTCTCATTACATGCATTTTGAAATTCCAATTATTTAATGACCCGAACGGTTTCATGAAATCAGGACTTCTTCACCGATTTTCTAATTTAATCAGCTAATCAGTCAATTTTTACCAGGTTTTTAGCAATTCTAGTTCTTGGGGTGTGACCAAACCAGCTAGGGCCTCGGGTCATAGTTTAATTGGTTCAATTGACCGGTCTAGTTTTTCCTAGGAAACACTTACATAGGTAAGTAAATTTATCCATGTTCTTTTATTTCTCATGTAAATAAGGCAATGACCATTTTATCCATAAAAATCCATTATTAAAAAGGGCATTTTTGTCCCATTCAAGTGTTGGCAACTTTCTTCCAAGTGGAAAAGTTATTTACATTCTTTTTTTAGATTTATGTGGGGACCAGGGAAAGCTTATTTTCCCATCCTAGGTGGGTAAATAACTTTTCCACTTGGAAGAAAGTTGCCAATACTCAAACGGGACAAAAATGCCCCTTCTAATAATGGATTTTTATGGCTAAAATGGTAATTGTCATATTTACATGGGAAATAAAAGAATATGGGTAAATGCACTTACCCGGTTACCCAAGTAATGGCATTTACCCGAGTAAGTAACTTACCAAAAAACAAATGGAGCCTAGGTGGGAAAATTATTTACTCACATAGAAGATATATCACTTACCTACCGAAGAAAATAAATTTTCCCAAATCCCCACATAAATCTAAAAAAAGAATATGAAATTCTTGGTGAATGGAAACTAAAATCCTATTGATCAATTTTCCCCCTCTCAAAATCCAAAAAAAGAATACCCCTAAAGGGGGAGGTGGAAGAACTTGTTAACCCCCTTCCTCAAAGGAAAAGTCTCCTATTTATAAACAGGTGAACCATGCATGCATGCATGAAGGCTATGAGCTTGTAGGCTATCATTGTCACCTTTTCAATATCTCACCATGTGTCACTTGTAGAAAGCTTCTGTAGACCACATGCCCCCACGAACACGAGGTGCACATCCTTTGTACAACACGCATGGTCTACAGAGGCTTTCTGCAAGCAACATGTGGTGAAATCTTGAAAAGGTGACAATGATAGCCCACAATCTGGTAGTTGGTCCCCACTCTTTTGATCTAATGCATGTACCACTGCCTTACACCAACTATGGGGGGAAATCGTTGAGGATGTTTGAGAGCTTTATGCATATTACACATTTTCCCACTTGCATGTTCGTTTACGCTTACGTCAGACATTCAAATGTGTTTAAAACTATAAATAATAATTATTTTTAAAGATGCATTAGAGTTGGTGCATTTCATTGATGTATGTAGAGAATGTTGTTTTAAAATTTGTATGTTGAGTTCTGAAAAATGAATTGACTATTTTTATCCTATATATAAAAAAGTTTATTTAATTATTTAACAAATTAATTAAAAAATAAATAAATATAAACTAATTAATAAATAGTGAAATTGGTAAAAAAATTATAAATAATTAAATATCGTGGAGAATTATTTTTTACTTAATTACATAATTATTAATTCAATAATTAATTAATACTAAATCATTAATTAATTATATAATCAATAAATTAGTAAATAATTAAACGATTAAATAGATAAATAAATAATACATTGATAATTTCCATTATTAATATTCCATCATCATCATCATTAAAATGTGGGGATAATTTTTGAAAAACAAAAAGTACTAAAACAACATATTACTAGCGGAGGGGCCCTGCTTCGCAGGGGCTGGAATGGAACCGTCGACCTATCAACCCATTGACCCGGTCTTTGGCCAAAAATCATTGAATCAGTCAATGACCCATCGATCTAAGTAGTCAAATTATTGACCCATTGACTTGTTCAATGGTTTTTGGTTGTTTTTTATTTTTTTAGTCGGCCATCTAGGCAACTGGTTCCATTTTATCCTAATCTCGGTCCTTAGCCAAAAATCGTTGAATCGGTCAATGACCCATTGACCCGGGCGGTTGAACCATTGACCCATTCAATGGTTTTTGGTAATTTTTTTTTTATTTTTTTACTTTTTATTACCAAAACAGGTCATCCGTTCGAACTGAACAGTCGAACTGTTGACCCAAAAACCGTTGGCCAAAACGATTCCGTTTTCAGGTTGTATAAGTCACACGACCGACTGACATAACATGTATGGTAATGCTTAATGGACCTCACACACTCAATTTTTTGCATGTAATTTTTGTTGTCAGAATGGGTCGTCCGTTTTTTTTTTTTATTTTTTTAATTAGAAACTGTCCAAGCAACCGGTTCCGTTTTACCCCAATCCTGGTCCCTGGCCAAAAACCATTGAATCGGTCAACGGCCCATTAACCTGAGTGGTCGAACAGTCAACCCATTGACCCGTTCAATGGTTTTTGGATATTTTTTTATTTTTTAATTTTTGTTGTCAGAACGGGTCATCTGTTCGAACGGACGGTCAAATCGTCGACCCGAAAACCGGTGACCAGAATGGTTCCATTTTTGGATCATATGAGTCACACGCTCGAATGACATAACATGTATGATACGACTAAATGGACTTCACACACTCAATTTTTTGCTTGTAATTTTTGTTGTTAGAACGGACTGTCAGTTCAAACCGGACGATCAAACCGCTGACCTGAAAACTGGTGGCCAAAACGGTTTCGTAAATTTTTGCTTATAATACGAGCCGTCTGTTCGAACCGAATGGCTGAACCATCGATCCAAAAACTAGTGGCCAAAATGGTTCCATTTTCAGGTCATATGAATCACACACTCAAATGACATAACACGTATGATACTACTTAATGGACCTCACAAACTCAAGTTTTTGCCTATAATTTTTGTTGTCAGAACGAACTATCCGTTCGAATTGGATGATTGAACCATTGACCCGAAAACAGGTGAACAAAATGGTTCCGTAATTTTTTGCTTGTAATTTTTGTTGTCAGAACGAGCCATCCGTTCGAACTAAACAGTCAAAGAGTCGATTGTCAGAACGTTATTAACAACATTTATCAATAATAGTAAGTAATTATACTATTTAATTAAATAATCATTAATGATAGTTTTAATAATATTATTTAGTTATTTTTAATATAATAGTAATTATTAAATTTATGAATAGGATTTATTAACAATATTCATTAAATTAATAATTACCAAAATTAAATTAAATTAACAATATTTATTAGTAATAGTCAATAATTATAATATTTTATTAAGTAATCAATAACAATACTTTTAATAACATTTTTAATTATTTTGAATATAACAATAATTACTATATTTACTAACAATATTTATTAATAACAGTATTTGTAATTTTAATTTAAAGTAAAATTTAAGTAAATATCTATTTATTAACAATATTTATAATAACAGTAATTATTAATTATAATCACTAATTATATATTTATTAAATTACTGTGATAATCAGTAATTATTATTACAGTAAGTAAAATTTAAGTAAATATCTATTTATTAACAATATTTATAATAACAGTAATTATTAATTATAATCACTAATTATATATTTATTAAATTACTGTGATAATCAGTAATTATTATTACAGTAATTAATTACTGTAAGTATTATTACAGTATAATTAATTAGTAACATAATCAGTAATTATTATTACAGTAAATATATAATTACACTATTAATTACTGTAATTAATTAGTAATTATTGTTAATTAATAATTATAATTATACTATTAATTATTAGTAACTATTGTTATTAATAACTTAATTACTGTAATTAATTAGTAATTATTGTTATTAATTAATAGTAATTACTGTAATTATTGTCAGAAATATGATGGATTTAACGCTCTGAAATCTCTGAAAAAGTAATAATGATTAATGGATTTAGTGTTTAGAACTTAGGGTCCATTTGGTTCGTGGCCAGGATCGGAATTGGAATCAGAATCGGTATCTCTAGGAATTGGAATCGGAATCACCATTTCCTGGTGCCTGTTTGGATAAGCACCCAATCGAGTTTGGGAGAGATTTTAAGCTGATTTGAGTGAACATTTGACACGACAATGTTCAATAGTTTTGCTGTTTAATGACTGGAATGCTCTGTTAACATTGCAGAAAAAAATAGATAAATTAAATTTATGAATAAAACAAGATAACTAAAGAAGAGTCATGTTTAGAAGATTTTCTGTTTATAGATATGCTTGGATTTACATGAAAATACAACAAAGAAATAAAATAATATTATTGGATGACCTGTAGAGTATATGAAGTCAAGAGGAAAGAATAATTTCAGAAGTAGAAGAACCAAAAGCCATACAATCTGAGACTCATTTTCTACATTTAGATTTGATATGCGGAGATAAAAAGAACTCCAAGAGCTAAGCAAAATAGAAACCAAGAGGCTAATAAAAAATTGTAGATAGCAAAAATATCTAGGTTGCTGATAGTGGCGAGATTCAGAGACGGATTGGGGATAGACTCCATAGACATGTCGTTGAGAATGATGACCTGAAACCTCTCTTCCATGAATTTCTTTGCTCCATCGACTTCCTTGACTCTATTCTCACATAGTGTTCGTACATCATGCTTCTACTTTCTGGTTTCTAATATTTACAAAAATTCAGAAATTGAAGAGATGGGATTGGCAGCGACAACGGTGGTGGCTGATTTGGAAGAAGAAGAAGAAGAAGGAGGAGGAGGAGGAGGAGAGGACGAAGGATGGGCAACGACGGTCTTAACTCACCAGAGATGGGGTTGGTTGACGGTTGTCTTACTTCATCGGAGATGGGGTCGACGGTGGCGGCGCCGGTGCCGCAACGGTAGTATGGAGGTTGAAGGAGTTGCTTACACAGCCTTCAAACTTGAATGGAGTAAGGGTTGGGATTGAATAGGGTGTTTTCTGTCAAAAAATAAACAATTAAATAAATGGACCGGAATGGGAATCACATTCCTTGGGGTGGGGTCGGGAATGGCCATTCTCCCATATGGGGAAATCCCATTCCAGCAAGAATGGGAATGGAATTCCACTCAACCAAATTTCGATTCCAGGGTCCTATTCCCTCTAACCAAATGCACCCTTAGTGCTATTGAGCATCACCTCAGTTATTTGATAATATATCACGTACAAAGAAGCTCCCAAACAATGAAACAATTCGAGTTGGGTTTTTTTGGGGTAATAGCATATGAGGGCAACTTTTGGGGTTTAATATCAATAAAAGTAATATATTTAAAAAAATTTCAAAAATAAGTTAACGTTTTAAAAATAATATCAATAAAAGGCAAAAACAATGTTCATCTTCTTCTTCTTGCCATTTGTTCACAAGAGTTGCCGCCCGCCGCCACCACCACCACCCGTCACCGCCGTTCGCTACCACCCGCCACCGCCTCCAGTAATGTTGTTGGAGGTGGCCGGAGGCAGAGGTGGCGGACGGCGGACGGCGGCTCTGGTGAACAAATGGCAAGAAGAATGAAGATGAACAATGTTTTGCCCTTTATTGATATTATTTTTAAAAAGTTAATCTATTTTTGATTTTTTTAAAATATATTACTTTTATTGATATTAAACCCCAAAAGTTTTCCTTATATGCTAGAAACCCTTTTTTTTCCCAAAAATGTGGGAACAATGCGCTTGGAACTTTCTAAAATATGTACATTGTAACCATGTGCCATTGACAGCCTGGGTTGTCAGGAGGGATCTTCTTGCATGACATGCTACTTCCTATTAATAATTTAAAAATAAAAAAAAACGGACAAAAACCATTGTTTAGATCAAGTAGGTTGATGGTTCGGCTACCCAAATCAACAGGTCATTCTTCAAACCAACAATTTTTAATAAAAGAATAGTTCAATTAAAAGTGAAAAAGAACCGATTGCCTAAATGGTTTCTGAGCCGAATGGTCAGACCATCCGGATCGATAGTGATTTGAAAACTGATGAGGGGTGATTTGGCCTGACTAGCTAAATAAAGGACACGTGAACGCGATCAGCTAACTAGGCTACAACTTCGCTATTACTGCCATCTCAGCATCACCAGCCACTTCAGTGGGCCAGGCCACCTCGGGTGTCTCAGGCACCTCAACCATGACCAAGGTCCGAGTAGCTCGGGATTGCCCAACCTACCGAGGTGACATGTACCAAACTCCTAGAAGTGCCAGCCATCTCCAATCTCTTCGGGATCATGCCACACGACCATAGGACTTATCCTCATCCTGCTTGGATTGGACGGACACGATAGGCCTTATCAGTTTGCACATTATCCACCTCCCGGGGCGAAATGGACTCCTAACGGCATGGGCCAAGGATCTCAGAGGTGTTTCGTGAGATCCACGACAGCCCATCTATATATAAGGGCATCAGCCCCTGAGACCCAGGTATGCACGATTATTTGCTTATTAGCTATCACACATTAAAGCATTTAGGTCACATATACAACCATAATATTAACCTAAGCATCGGAGCGACCACGCCGGGTTAGCCACCCCGAGTTCTCACATCCCTTTTATCTTACAGTTCAACCAGCCAAATAGGCAACTGACGTTGGAACTACCATCCAACTATGAATGACCACATCGCACACCATCAAAAACCATGGTTCATACACTCTAGCTGGGTGAAGTAGAAGGCCCATTGTCAGTCCAAGAAGTTGAATTTAGACATTCAAATTTGTACTCCAAATGCACGACGGTCTAAACTAACATGTCACATGGAAGACAGCATATATTGCCGATCGAGAGATGATACAATAACGGTTTTTAACCAAAATCGTATTAAATGGCATGACGAGTTTTTAACGAGGGACCATGTAAAAGGTGGATTGAAGGGTATTGAATGCTACGGTATAATACAAGTTATACCAATTAACTAGGTGATTGGATATTAATTAATTAATCTAAGCCCCATGTTTCAAATTTTGGATTAAATTCAATTTAATCTGAATATGCTTTATTGCATTAAAAAGAAAGAAAAAATAAAAAATATAATTGTTTTTAAACTTATAAATATCTATATATAGAATATTATATTATATATATTATATATACTAGTTGGAACCCGTATGATGTATGGGAAAATGCAATTTAATTTCATGATAAAAAAGTATAAGAAAAGGATACACTGATTGTCATCACATGATAAATTAACATAAATGATAAACCAATCGAGTAGAGAGAGGGGTAATCATGTCCAAATCATGAAATGAACAATGTAAAAATGTTGATTCGATTATAATAATGTATATAAAAATCTAAACTATGTATTCATAATAACATTAACCAATAAGTTTTCAATAATTAGCCAATAAATTTTTAACATTTTTTTAAATTACACTAAATTATATGTTATTTTCCATAAAAAAATATTCAATAATTATTTGAAATTGTAATAAATAATTTTCAGAAAAAGTTTGTGAATTTCAGATAGGGTAAATTTCTTAAACTACTCCTATAGTTTATGAAATTGTCTAGCTCTGCCCCTATTGTTTACATATTGTCTTAAAGTACTTTTGAGTTTTTTGACAATCGACTAGATTTACCATTGCCGTTAGCATCTGTTAATGTTCCGTCACAATGTAGCAGTTCAATACCCAAACTTTTAAAATGTGACAATCCACCTATCGTTAACTAGCCGTTAACCAGTCGTTAAGTGGCATTTGAAAAAGATACAAATGCCCTTCAAGTGTTATTTAATTTTCTTTATCAACCATCTAAACACTTAAAAAAATTAACAGTCCCAAATCCTTGCCTCTTCCATTCAAGAAAGTTGAGATCACGTTTGAGTGGGCATTCTGGTGACCCCAACTTTCTTGAATAGAAAAGGCAAGGATCTGAGACTATTAATTTTTGTCAATGTTTGGATGGTTGATAAAGAAAAATAGATGACACTCAAAGGGCATTTATGTCTTTTTCAAATGCCGCTTAACGATTGGTTAACAACTAGTTAACAACAGGTACTGGATTGTCATGTTTTGAAAGTTTGGGTACTGAATTGTCGCATTTTAAAGTTTGGGGACCAAAGTGGTACTAGACCCAAAATACAAAGTACTAATCAGGAATTTTCCCAAATATTTATAAAGTGCTCATTGAATGTGCTTTCTATGTTGTGCCTACTAGATCCCATCCCAAAAGATAGCAATGGAATATGCCTTGCCTGAGAATTAATGGAGCTCACCATGTTTGGTTTGTACGTCGCATATGACTAAGACAACACCGGCTGTTTTGGTTCCATTGCAGAGATTAATTTTTAGGAGGTTTTAACAACAAAGAATGAAACAAAGATTTTACTTTGGTTAATATTGAGTGTAGATGGGGATAAGTTGAGGAATAAACATAATAGTGTTTTAAAATTCTAACATTTTCATTAATATTTAGGGCTGTCAATATTTGACACAACACATGAATATGATCCAAACATGATACAAAGTTAGTGAGCTTGAGTTTACCTTAATCATGTTCATGTTAAAATTGTGTTAACCCATTTAATATGATTGATAAATGTGTCAATCTTAATAGTGTTTTTAAAATTCTAACATTCTCATTAAGATTTAGGGCTGGCAATATCTTTGACACAACACATGAATTATATTTTGTGATGTATTTTGTAAAAATATAAAATTATATTTTGTGTTTTTAATAAATATTTTAAAGTTATTATATAATTTTGTTAAAATATTTAAGTAATTCTTAAATTTTTTAATCCAAACTTTTTGTAGATAGATATAGATAAAAGGTAGGGGAGAGGATAAATAGGAATTAGAGATAATTTAGTAGAGAAACTCTCTACTAAATTAGAGGTAATTGTGGAGATAAATAGGAATTAGAGATAATTCTCGAGAAAGTGGGGGAGGTAGTTTAGGATAAATTTTAGGAGAAGAGATTATTTAAGTTATTGGGAAAGTGCATCTTATTGGTTGTTTCAAAAATGACATGGAATAAAAAAACAAAAAATTCAAAAAAAAGGAGAAAATTTCTTGACTGTTTTGTTTTATATATGTATATATATATATAGCAACTCTTATTCTAACCCCTAAGACTTTGCTCTCGCATCTCCTACGGTCCTACCATAAAATCTCTATCATGAGGCTTTGGGGGCAGTTTATTGATTTGTCTTTTTAGTTTGTAAGCCATATATTAAAGGGGAAATTCATGATCAGTACCATGTAATTTGGCTCGAGTGATAATTTGGTCCCTGAACTTTAAAATGCGATAATTCAATATCCGAACTTTCAAAATGTAACAATTCAGTACCTACCATTAACTAGTCCGTTAATCAACCGCTAAGTGACATTTGAAAAGTCAAAGATGCCCTTAGAATGCCATCTAATTCTCTTTATCAACCATCCAAACATTGACAATAAAATGAACAATCCCAAATTCTAGATTATTCTAAATATTCACAAACTTTTTTTAATAGAAAATGTTAGGATTTGAGACTGTTCAGTTTTTTGTCAATGTTTAAATGATTGATAAAGAGAATTATATGGCATTTAAAGGACATTTTTGACTTTTCAAATATCACTTAACGATTCATTAACGGCAAATACTGGATTGTCACATTTTAAAAATTCTGAATGGATTGTCGCATTTTAAGGT
Organism: Nelumbo nucifera; assembly: GCF_000365185.1. Next base: position 2,476,137 of record NW_010729096.1, on the reverse strand, counting down.
TAAGAGACCAAATTGCCATTCGAACCAAAATACAAGGTAGTGATCGAAATTTTCTCGTATTCAGATTCTTACAGCTGAATGGAATATTAGGTTTGTATTCCTTTATTCGACTATATTACCATATGGCCTCTAAGATATTCAGTCACCTGGCTGTTACCAACCGGTCCCTTAATCTGTCATGTGGCCTCATTTGATAACACTTGGTCTAACATGAAAAACCCACTTTCCAAGACATTGGACGTGTTTGCGTATGAATAGAAGATCTGAAATAGTATTTTAAACCTAGACCAAAGTAAAAAATAACCTCATGTAATTTTAAAATGATTCGTTATGCCATTATTTTAAACCCAACAATAATACCTCATTCGAGCTCTTCCTCTCGAACAAAAAAGGATTGAGACTTTATCATTCAAAATAGAACCCATAACAGGGGTAAAACAAGAGAGTTAGGTAGGCCTAGATCAGCCAAAGCTAAAGACCTTAACCAGGGCAATTAAGAACAAATTGACCCTGATCCTGGAGGCCCTTCTTAGCTACATAGTGAGTTAGGCCATTACAATTTATGTTTACAAAAAACTTTGGGATTAAAATCTGAAATATTCTGTTAGCAGAAAGAACCAAGCTCAAACAATCTGATTCTAGAATAATTTGAAAAAACTCACATTGACGGGCCAATAATAGGCCTTGACACATAGCAATTGCCTCCGATTGAATACCTGAGAAAGAAGGGCATGGGCCAAAACAAGCAGCAATACAGTTTCATTGCCTGTCTCTAATCACAATACCAAAACTAGCGTCATTAAGACTAGTAAAGCCTCCATCAGAATTCAACATGTATACACCATAGTTTGGAGGTTGCCAAAAAGAAGAGCCATTTCTAGAAGAATCACTTGGAGGTGAATCTCTCCACCATAGCTTCAAATTCTCCTTCATTTGTGTGGCAAATGAAAGATAGGAAGAAATTAGGAGAAATGTTAGAATCATCTAAAGTTAATTGACTGCACAAACCAATTTAGTTAAGAACTGAATGCAATGTAGGCATCTTTTTCAACACTATTCTCTGCATTGCACGAGTCTATTATATTAAAACTTTCTAAATTCTAAAATTTTTGATTTCCTTGTAGGGTGTAAACGGACCGAATTCGAATCGGATCAAGCAATATCCAAATTCGAATCCGATTAGAAAATTCGATATCTGACGGATTTTGAAAATTAATATCTGAATTCGAATTCGATTAAATATTCGAATATTCGATTCAAATTCGATCAATTAATTATTCTAGGTAATTAATAAATATTTTATTTATAAAAGATATATAAATATATAAATTATTTATATAATTTAATTATTATATATATAAATTATATAAAACATTTAAATATTTTATATATTATATATAAGAATTAAATAATCGATCAAATTCGAATATTTATCGAATGAAATCATGTCATATTCGAATTTGAGTCCGATTGGAATATACAGAATATACAGAATATCCCCATCATTCGCTCGATTGGAATTAACTATTCGGTATATACAGAATATCCCCATCATTCGCTCGATTGGAATCCGGCGCAAGATAGCAAACGGAACGAGGGAAAGACGATATAAAATCCAGTAAGTGAGGTTGCATGTCGCACTGTTCATTTATTTATTCGATGTAGCTCGCAGTTCTCGCACAAACGGAAGGAGGGAAAAAAGCTTCTTAAGCAGTTTTTCAGAAGCCTTGAAATTCTTCGGTTTCTATCCAGCAAGGTAACTGCTGTTGAACTCGAATCTGTTTATTTTCTTATTTGCAATATCTGTTCTTTTCCTTCATCTTAATCCATATTATTAAGTTACCCCAAACTACTTTGACATTTATGCATGCCGGCTATTCGGTCAGCTATCTCATCGACGAAGTTCCTATTTCATTTCATTTCCTTTTTTTTTTTTTTAATTTTCGTTTATATTGATTTTTCGATGAGTTCTTTGTTTTGGTCTATCTGTCTAAGGTCTTGTATCGTGGATATTGCTTCATTTGGTGGTGTGTAATGGATTAATGGTGAGATTGGTGATTATGAATTTGCTGCAATGCTTAGTCTTTGTTTGTATGAAACGGAAAATTGATTCCCGACTATACACTGTGTTCTGCTGTTCAAAAAAACGCCCGTGCAGAATGGCGAAACCTGCTTTTTTGGTCTGTTTGATCAAGCATTCACGGCTTTACTTGTTACTCGTGTTCTCTAATCTCCTTTCGAACTATACCAATATTATTGTTGACTTTGATGGAAATGTTCTGCTAACGTACAAAGTCGTACTGGGTGAAGTTCATTGTACTGGCATCTATCTCAATCCTTTGTCATGAGGGATGAGGAGAAGAAGAAGAATTGCATAGTAACATATACAGATTGAAATAAATTTTAAAATGAGAGTTGTAACATGTAATAGGTGGAGATATTTCATCTCTTTTCTTGTAGCCTTACATGCAACACATATTTCAAACATTGCATGGAAATGTTTAGCTTGACTGTTGGCATTATCATGGAATTAGAATGGCACGAGTGTTTTTAATGTTTTCATTGTTGTGGTATTAGCTCTGTGTTTGACATTTCAAACAACTTTTAGTGATGGAATATTTTGTTACCATGCAAGCTCATTTGGTCAGATTTCTGTTACAAGGATTTTCTTGTTACATTCTGACCAATGAGCATACCTTTTTTTTTTCAAAGGTCACCCTTCTCTAGGTGGTAGATTTGGGATCGAGTCCTGTGTACTCCTTTGCAACAGGTTGAAGGAGTGCGTGTTCAACCCTTTTTGTTTTGTTTTTTGTTGGATAGAGATAGATAACAGTGAAAAACTTGTCATTACTGTATAAAATGCTAGTACAGAGAGATACATAGAAGTGGCAAGGCTAGCCACCAAGAGCATTACAATTACAGCTCCCTTTTACAAAATCAGACCTCAATACATTTTCTCCCTGCCGACTCCTTGCCTTGCAAACCCATCCACCAGTCCATTAGCCGATGCACCCATTTTACAATTTCTCCCAACCATTGTTTTAATTGCTTATATTCTCTTATAACGTGTTGGTATTTCAATGGTCCAATGTGATTACTCCTGTCTATTCAACTTTTTCTCCTCTCTTGACAGTATCTACATGGTAGATCATTTCAAAAGAGAGGCTATAGGATGCCTAGTGTATTATGAGCAAAAAGTATGAGGGAAATGCAATACATATGCTCCTAAAATGTGAGATTTCCAAAAACTGAAGACTGTTTGAAGGAAAGTGAACCTAATTTTTTTTATCAGCGGAAGTGAACCTAATTAACATGCTACATGATAGGATATCGTGTCTGAAGGAGTCTGAGGGCTTGGACAGGGTATTTTGGAAATTTATAACTAAAATAGTGTAATGTACCGAGAACAGAAAGTTTCTTGCATCAGGTAAACCCGCCCTCTAGAATTATTAGAAGACCTATCATAAAATCCTGGGGCCCTCATTGTTTCCTTTCACACCTTTTCTTGTTATGGTTTCAGGTTCTCTTGGTTTAATGTTAGAAATATTTATCTATTTTTTTGATAAATGAGTGAAATTTTATTAAACCAGCAAATAAGAGTTACATGCAA
>NW_010729096.1:2454401-2472522 GCF_000365185.1 Nelumbo nucifera | reverse complement strand
GGAAAGGCAYRAGATGYRACCTTTCCTTTAAAGCTAATTACAGAATTATAAGTACAAAAGAAATTACACTGAAGCCCAAAATAAAGTATCCCGGGAAACCCCTTGTTTTGCAAGTGAATCAACCAATGGATTTGCTGATCTGCCTACCCACTGAACTCTGATTGTCATATTCCTTGTTAACCATTTAACCTTTTGAGAAGATCTCTAAAACCCCAAATCACAGTGTCCTTCAGCCAACCCACTATCACTTGGGAATCTCCTTCAATAATCAGATGCTCTATGCCTAGCTGATTTGCAAGCTGGATTCCTTGTACAACAGCCAGTAATTCGGCCCTTAAAGAGTCTCCCACACCCGCACAAAGATATCACGTTACTATCTTTGTTTCTTAGCACTCCTCCTATGCCTGAAGGTCCTGGATTTCCTCAGCTACTTCCATTAAAGTTCAGCTTGATAAATTTCTCCCCTGGTGGCATCCATTCAACCCCATGTCTGCCCTTCCTGGTAGAAGTATTAGCCACTGCTAACCAACTTCTCCATAGGTCATCAAAAGAGTACGCATCAAAGATCTTTAGAGTTTTCATCCACTGAATTGCCCTTGTCAAAATACATTCTTTAACTTCCGAGAAGCTCCGTTATTTTTCACAAAAGATTCTAGTGTTCCTTTCTTTATGCAATTCCACATAATTCTCCCTCTCTTTGTGTGCCATTCAAAAATAGACGGACTAAACAACAAACTAGTATCAAATGGCAGGTTCCACCTACACTCAAACAACGTAAGAATCCAATTCCATAAAGCTGTAGCAAAGGAGCAAGAGATCAGTAAGCGGTGACTGTCCTCATTCTGAGATTTACAAAGAACACACCAATTAGGGGATAAGCACCAATTTAGTCTTCTCTTTTGTAGGTTTTCAAAGGTGTTAATCTTACCATAATAAACTTCTCAACGAAAAACAACAATCTTTGGGGGAATGGGCCTAGTCCAAAATTCTTTAACTGGGAAATTCTGAGGTGCAGAAGTGGAATAAAGGGACTTGAAGAAAGAGGAGCAAGTGAACAAACCATTCAGGTTAGGGGTCCAAATTCTTGTGTCAGGTTTGAGGGGATCTAAACAAATAGACTCAAGTGAAGACAATAAATCTGAAACAAATGTTAGAAATATTTATTTAGGACTGCAATAAATATTTATTTGTTTAGGGGCCACCATTTGGTGCAAAATATGCTCTAGTTGACTTAGGACTAGGAATAAGTCTAAGAGTGGTCACTTTGTGCAAAAAGATGTCAAAGGTTAGATCCGTATCCAGTCTATCCCTCCCAAATCCCTGGATAGCCGGGACCATCATTGGGTAATGGACCTTTTTTTATACACAGACCAGAAAAATAAGAAAAAGAGGCTAAGATGGCCTAGAAAACAGCACCCAAGGAATCAACCCCTAGATCAACTATTAGTAATTGACACCTAATAGCTTTTAGAGGAAACCAATACCATGGAAAAAAAAGAAATACTCAAAATTTAACAGCACAACAACAAAAAAAAGAAAAGAGAGGGCCATAAAGGTATATATAGGCAAAGAGGGGGAACACTGGCCTACCCTTACCTGTTTTTCCTATCTAGAACCAACCAAGAAACAATACAAAACGGTTATTGGGAATAGGACAACTCTTACTTGACTTATCACTAGGACTTTGACGTGTGATTCAAGTAGGACAAATCCTACTTGACATAGGACTAGGAATCAGACAACTCCTACTTGACTTAGGATTATGACTCTAATATGCTAAGATGGCTCTGTCGAATTAGAAAAACAGATCCTAGTTAATTAGGAAAAGCAACTCCTATATAATTAGGAAAATTGACTCCTAATGCAATTAGGAAAAACTATTAATGACTCAAAAAAAAAAAAAAAGATACAGAAAGATTACTGCAATGCCCCTACTATCAAAGAATACATTAAAATTCCAAAAATCCCAGATTTGATATATTGGCTTCTACATTATTCTCCTACAATTTTTTTTTTTGATTTCTTTTGAAGGGCTACACAACAGGGGTAGCCCATCCAACCCAGGTGCAGGTGGGATTTGATCCCAAGTCTCTGCTATGACCAGCAGGAGACCTTACCAACCAGCTGGTTAGCACCTTGCTTTCTCCTACAGTTTATCACCCTTGAGCTTTAAAGAACTTGAGGATAAAAAGCTGCTTGTCTTAGAATGCACTTCAGCAAATTTCCAAAGTTCTTCAACAAGATTGGATGTCAAGCATGTCTCTCATGCATGACAAAAAAGGATCTTCATAACTACACATGCTTGAAAAGTGATTGGGGCCGCTCTTCTCTTAAAGCCTAAAACATTATCCTCCATAATCTTCTCAACTAGATTATCAGTACTATCAACTACTAGCTAACTTATCTTTTGTTGAATCTTCTTTTCTCTTATCATTGCAAACCTTTTGGATCTGAAATCTAGTGCTATATTCAGTTTAATTATGATATGTTCCTTAGTGTCTTCATTTGACTCTACCTCTGAGGTCTGAAATCTACAATTACATCTTCTTAAACATTAACGTCAAACTGATCATGAGTATTAACATTCTTCTTTGAAGAATTTCAACCTCGGATGACTCAACTTCAAATTGAAGCTCTTGTAATTTTTAATATCAATTTTTGTTTGCATGTATGTATTTCTTTAATGTCATTCTTCATCACTTTAAAGTATTATCATCTTATTGTTCTTGCAATTTAGAGATATTGGAAGTTTTTTTTGCAAGATTTAGCATCTTATTTATTCCAACATTCCAACATTCAATAAGATGTACGAGTAAATAATATCTCCTTGGTTTGCAAAGAATTTATGCCATAGGGTTGGCCACTTTAATGTTTTGAGGAGGTGGTAGTTGGGAGGTTAGGTGTGGATTTGGGTAGGAGGGGGGAAGCAAAAAAAGATTTTAATGTGGTTGAATCTGCAACATCCAATCCGGGTAAGCATTTGGAATCTGGTCAACATGAAGCTGTAACTGAGAATGAGTCCATTTTTATTGTAAAAGGCCTTGATAAAAGTCTCGAAAGAAGGTTGGAGAAATTTGGAAGTATTTCTATTGAAGCAGCAGTTAAAAGGGATGTAGAAATTGTTTTCTGGGGAGGTGAGGAATTTGCTAAGAAAGCCTTTGAAGAGTTTGAGAGGAAGAAGAAGGAGGAAAGTTCGAGAAAGTGGGCATTTGGTAGAGGGAGTTGGGATGAACAAGGCAATAACAAAAAGGAGGTGTTTATAGGGGAAGATTAGTTTCTTCCCTCTGTTAGTCTCATCTTGCCTGTTCTGTAGCTGACCTTGTTTTGGTCTAGGATCTGGTTTTGGAGGAGTTAGTTTTTTTTTTTCTTTTTTTCTTCAAAGTGTTTCTTCATTGCTGGCTGTTTTAGTGTAAGAAGTGTCTAAGGTAGTCTGTTCTTCTCTCGGGTGATTTCTTATCACCTTTCTTCCGTATTCTCTTTTTATTTATTATGGAATTTTTTATTTACTCTTAAAAAAAATTTATAAGAACATAGCGGCAGATTATAAGCTCTAATACCAATTTGATGCAGGACAAACATGCAGAATAAGAAAAAGAGGCTAACTTTTATGTAGGAATCAACACTTGGGCATCTTTGGAACCAACACCTAAAGGAACTATTAGGAATCGTATCTAATAGTTTCTTGAAGGAATCAACACCACCAAGAAAATTAGAACCAGTCCAACATTAGAAGTAAAACTCATTATGTCAATTGATGTCTAAAAGAGAAGGCCTTAACATGTATTTAATGGCAAAAAGTGGAGCATTGAACAACTCTTTTCCCTTGTTTCCTACTCTAAAACCAACTAAAAAATTACTAAGACACTAAATTAGGAATAGGGTAAGACATTCTACTTGAGTTGTGGGACTGTGACTCCAATGTTCAATCTACTAACATGATAATGTCCAATTAGGAAAATCATGCAAATGCAAAACTACTAGCGTACCAATCAAAAAATAGCTACTTGAAGATTACCAAAGTACCTCTATCATGTATAACTACATAAAAATTCAGGGAATCCCAGATTTGACTTGTTGGCTTCTGCATCAATAATCATATACATTTATAAAATAAGTATGATATATGTGTTGTGTGGTCGTAATGTAATAAATATAATATATTTGGAAAGAGATTATGAAGTTCAATAAGGAATTCAGAAGTTTAACCGTTTCTCAGTAGGGGAAGGAGCAAGGATTAGGTTTTGGGAGGATGATTGGTGTGGGGTAGGCAAGCTGAGTGAGCTATGTCCAAGATTGTATAGGCGGCCGGGGACAGCTGGTTTGATGTCCAAAATTCAGAAGACCTTTGTTGGATAGGGAAGTCAATGAATGCATTTATTTGCTGGAGAATCTAGAGAAGGTGAAAATTTCAGATTGCTCAAGGGATGAATTATGGTGGAAAGAATGTTCACATGGGAATTTCTGTGAAATTCTACTACATTGCTCTAGCTAGGGACAATTCAAGCTCAGATCAAGCTGGAGTCCAGTTCCCCCCAGGGTTGAAGCCTTTGCATGGTTAGTGGCAATGGACAGTATTCTGACAGTGGACCACCTGAAATCGAGAGGTTTTAATATGGCAAACATGTGTTTTTCTTTGTAGAGTGCAGGAGGAAAACATTTGCCACTTGTTTTTCTCCTGCAAGATAGCTGGTTTTATTTGGAGGTTGTTCACAGCCATGTTTGGGGTTAGAGATTTTCACCCAAGATCACCTGCAGAAAATTTTTTCTTCCTGGCCAAAGATAAGAGGAAGCAGGAAAGCAAAAATAATTTGGAGCTGCATCCTTTTTAAAATATGCTGGAATATCTGGAAGGAAAGGAATAGAATAATTTTTGAAGACAAATCTTGGTCAATGGATAGGCTAGTGGCAGCAATCAGCAAATCTGTTTTTTTTTTTTTTTTTTTTGATAAATGATGATAATTTTATTAGATCATAAATAGGTTTGAGATTGAAAGCTCATACAACCCTTGGAGAGGCGCGAGTTGAAATCCACAATATAACAAGGGAAATTGGTGCATGCTTCAAATGGACAAGGAGATCAGCCAATGGTTTAGCTGACACGTTGGCTAAACAAGGGATTGTGAGGGAGAGTATGATCTGGGCAGTTTTGTAAGAATGATTACTGGGGGCTCAACACCTACTTAGAAGTTGACAGCTGTACTTAAATCTGGAAAGTTATTTAATGAAGTTACCGTTTCCAATAAAAAAAGTTGCAGCCTCCCCCAACAAATTACAAGGAAAATAAAGAACAACACAAATCACAATTGAGCCCAGAAAAGGTCTTCCCTGTTTGTCCCTTGCTTGGCTAACACATCTGCCAAAGCATTTGCTGATCTCCCCACCCACTGAATAGAAGTAGATATATTCTTTATCAGTCATTTGAACTTCTTGATTTCATTTGTGACGAGGCAAGAAAAAAAATAAATGTGTGAATGTATTCTGTTTTGTATGTTTTTCTTGTAGTAGGATCCCAAATTGTTGTTTTAGGGTAGCTTTGTTGCCAGTTTGGAACCAAGGGATATTTTCGTCATTTTATAAGTTAGACTTTTGGTTGGGGGCGGTTGGGTGCATATCTGTTGGGTTTTGGTCTCTTGAGTCTTTTTGTAACAAAAGTTATCTTTTGAGGGTTCATTTGAAGTTTGTTTGTTCTTAAGGTTCAGTTTGGAAGGAGTAGAAATGCAAATACATACAAAATAATACAAAATATAAGGCTTTGCACTCTACATCTTTGCATTTGTACTCCTTCAAAATTGAGCCTAAGGAGTTGCTTGTGAGAGGGAAACATTCTAGGGGCTTATGTGTAAATATTTTAACTGGCTTGCTGGAGTGAGTCTTATAAAAGAGAAGGGGGCTGTTTCTGTAGGGGTCTTTTTTGGTTCTTCCTCTCTTGTTTGAGCTGTAGCTCAGGCCCAACTAGGGTTTTCAAGCATTGGGAGCTTGGGTTTTGAGGAGTCAACCCATTTTGGCACCTTCCAATCCCTCCATTGCTGCGTGTCCACGCGGGAGGCCAGCTTGCTGCCATTGTTATTGTAGCGGAACTGTTCCAGGAGGAGTTTTACTTCAGGTTCAGGTATGAAATACTTAAAAATCTAACTTATTTTGCTGTTCTCAGCTTGGTATTCCTTGTGCTTATTGCTGTATACTTGAGGTATTGCATGTAATTTGTCTTTCTGTCCACATCAAGTGGTATCAGAGCAAGTTCTTTCCTTGGGTTTGTTTCAAAGTTCTCTCCTCCTTGTGTTTCTCTATATTATCATGGCTGTAAGGGGTGGACATGGTAGGGGTGGTAGAAGACCACAACATGTTATTGTAGAGGTTTTCCAAGAGGCTATAAGAGGATTGCAAGAATAGATTGAACATCTTGCCCAACTTGTAGCTCAAAATGCTGCTAGGGGTGGTGACATAGCAAATGATTTGGGGCTAGGAAGAAGAAGACAAGCTCCTAGAGTTGATGAACAACTCACTGACATTATTAGTGAAGCATCAAGTGAAGACATTGAGCAACCTAAAGGTGATCAGCATGGAAGGAATAACAACCAGCGCTGGGAAGACCGAATAGTGCAAGCTTTACAATCCAATCAAGGTCATGGTGTTCAACTTCATATTTCCGAGTTTGATGGTGAGTTGGAACCTGAAGAGCTTCTTGACTGGTTGGAAAACATTGAAAATTATTTTGATTGGAAAGAAATGAATGAAGAAAGAAAAGTGAAGCTTGTAACAACAAAGATGCATGGGACAGCCTTAGATTGGTGGAAAAATTACCAAAGGGATAGAGAAGGGAAGGGGAAAAGAAAGGTTAGTTCCTGGGGAAGAAAGAAAGAGAAGCTGAAATCCCAATTTTTACCACCAGACTATGAGCAAACTCTTTACCAAAGGGTGCAGAATTTAAGGCATCGGGAAAAGAGTGTGAAGGAGTACACAAAAGAGTTTAATAGATTACCTCTTCAGAGAAATATGTTAGAAACTAAACAACAAAAAGTTAGTAGTTATATCAATGGTTTGAGGTTGCCAATACAAGATCAAGTCAGCCTACATTGCTCGTATACGGTAAAGGATGCATATCAGCTAGCATTAAAGGTTGAAGCTCAATTGAGTCGAAGCTCAGGGCAGAGGCCAAGTGCTGTCCAAGGTACATCTTCATCAGTAGGTCGAAGTGTTGGGGCTGGTAGGGGTTGTGTGATCAACCAAACACGATCTACAGTCCAAGGGACTTCAAATGCAACAAAGAGCAGTCAAGGGCAGCTTACTATTAGATGTTTCAGGTGTATGGAGTTGGGACATCGTTCAAATGAATGTCCTAAGAGAAGGATTGTAGGGCAAACACATTTGGTTGATGAAGTCACTGATGAACAACAAGATGATATAGGCCATATTGAGGATGAACAAGTGGCTGAAACTACTGAAGCTAATACTTTAGAGGAAGAAAACTTGGATGGGGATATTAAGGGTGAAGCTCTAGTGATACGACACTCTATGGTTGCACCTCAAGAATCACTATTATGGGACTGGTTGAGAAAGAATATCTTTAGGACACGTTGTACAACTGGTGGGAAGTTGTGCAACTTGATTATTGACAGTAGTAGTGAGAATCTTGTTTCTCAAGAGATGGTGGATAAATTACAGCTCAAGACTATTCAACACCCCCGACCATATCGTATTCTGTGGTTCAACAAAGGAAATGAGGTAAGAGTTTCTTCTAAATGCCTCGTTAATTTTTCTATTGGTAATACATTTGAAGAATCGGTATGGTGTGATGCTGTCCCAATAGATGCATGCCATATTCTCTTGGGTCGCCCATGTCAATATGATCATAAGACCATTCATTATGGGGACAAGAACACATATAGCTTTGTGAAAGACAATAAGAAGATAACTCTTAAACCAATGCAACTTGATTCATTTCCAAAGAAGGAAACAAAGCCAATCACTACACTCTTCACCTCAAATAAATTGGCTTAAGAAGATGGGAATTTGGATGTTGTTTATGTGCTGGTTGCAAAAGATGTTAACACCTGTTCTAGAGTTGGTGAAGAAGCTACTTCATGAGTATGCTGATGTGATGCCTGAAGAATTACCCGATGGCCTTCCTCCCCTAAGAGATGTACAACATCATATAGATTTAATGCCGGGAGTAGCATTGCTTAACCTACCCCACTATAGAATAAGCCCTAAGGAGCATGAGGAGCTCCAAAGACAAGTAACAGAGTTGTTGAAGAAGGGGCTGATCTGTGAGAGCTTAAGCCCGTGTGTTGTACCAACTTTGCTCACACCAAAGAAAGATGGTAGTTGGCGTATATGTGTTGATAGTCATGCCATTAACAAGATTACAGTTAAATTCAGGTTTCCCATACGCCATCTTGATGACATGTTAGACACATTGGCCGGCTCACAAGTCTTTTCAAAGATAGACATGAAGAAATATAACAATGATTACAAGAAAAATAAGGAGACCTTTATACATTATTAAGTTTATAAAGGTCTTAGTCGGGACACAAACCACAGAACCATAACCAACATAATCAATTTATTCAGGTCAGTTCCATTGGGTAGACCTGATCGATTGACAACTCCACTTAACCATTGGGGAGCCCTTGTCTTTTTATGCGTACCTTCCCCATCTAAGTTACTTAATGTTCAATGATTATACTGTCATCAATTTGCCTTCTGGTGCCCCTCAATTCTAATTGTAACAGTATGAAAGTATGGAGGTTATTCAGGTAATATAACCCGTGTCTTTCGTGACATTGACATCAGTCATGCTAACTACTTTTCTATGCTAGCTGGTCACTTGTTTAACTTCGACAATAATGGAGAATTGCACTTTTCATTTGTTGTTGAATCATGTTTGTGGGCTTTTAGTTACCAAATGCATGGGCAAAATTGCAGAAATGCTTTATGTATAATATTGGAGATCATTCAGAGATGCATAATCAGTGAGTGTAAATCATCCATATTCATAAGAGAGGTGGTGCTCACATTTTACCAATAACTAAACCAAGCTATCGTTAAGTTAATTATTGCTATTATTTATGGTAATCACAGTTATTTGGAGCTATAGTTCTTTACTCATTAATTAGTTCTACTAATGTTGATTGTCTGAGTTATAGATATGCCATGTAATTGGCATATTCTGGAATAGAATCACATTAGGTTCTTCTGCTTTTTTAAGATTGATATATCCCCTTAATAACTTTTTCAAAAAGGTTATGGGCTGTTTATTTGATTGAACAGATAGAAATTCTAGAATTGAGATGATCTTATAGTTTCTTTCCTGAAGGTCTTCTAACATATCATTTTAGCCTGGTTATTTATGTTGGCTATTTTCTATAAATAGAAGTCTAAGATGATATAATCAAGTTTAACGTGAAAGTCAAATAATCCACACACAATGGCTCTTTGTTCAACATATGATAGAAACAAACTCAATATATGGACTTAAATACCGTAAATAAATCAATTTCTAGTAAAATCTTTAAAACAAGTCACCCTTGACAAAACTAAATATAATCAAAACAGTGACAAAGTAGATAACTGATTTGTAATTGAATTGATTTGAATCACAATGAATCATAGGAATTGTATAAATTGTAAGATTCGAACAAAAATCATGAGATTTTTGCAGAAAAGGATTCAAACATAAAATTCATATTGAATCCCTTGTGGTTCATGACTCAAATCATAAATTGTATTGTAAATCGTAAAATTTTAACAACATTGTTTCTATTAGTTTCATTTGCCCTACTTTTGTTTCTAGGTTTTCCCTAGTTTCTAGCATGGAATCGGTGGAAAGAGTTGGGAGTGAGGAGAAAGAAGCTCATCAAATGTGGACCCTTTGCTTGCATGCTTCCTCAGATTTATCCCGTGTTTCACCAGCTGTATTTGTGTACCTTCTTAAAGAATGTTATGCCCATGGTATGTTTAATTGGACTGAATCACAATCACTTTTTTATATTTGCTTTGCCTTTCCATTATTTGTAATACATTTAACGTCCTAAGTTTATAGCTTGTCTATTTATTTATTTATGTTGTCATCTATTTGCAGTAGAGATTATGTTCTTGTGTGATTCAAATAAAAGGCTATCTATGGTATATGCCTATATATGAATCAGATGGTAATTTCGACCAGGCCAGAGTTCCATACTCATGGTGACCACATCCTTATATGTGACTGAATGAATGAGTAGAGTTTTTCATTGAAAATATATGGATGACAGATAAACACTGGGCCAAGCCAAAGTTCTGTAGGCATGGGGTCATGCCCTCAATTGCATGTCAAGTTGGTGCTACAAAAACCTAGGTGTATCTTTTTGGACTGTACTTGGAAAATTCTCTTGTAAAACTAGTTGACAGGATCAAATCTAGGGTTTACCTTGGTTTGATATGATATGGAACTGTAACTTTGCTGCAGTAGTGTGGAACCATTTCTTGAAGGCAGTAAACCTAAACTGGTGCTTTCCCAAATTAGTGAAAGCACTCTTGGAAGAGTGGCAGGTCTCTGGAATGACTTAAAAAAGGGAAAGTTTGCTGGTTGGCTATTTCCCTGGCAATGATTTGGGCTATTTGGTGTGAGAGAAATATCAGAATTTTTGTACAGAAAGCTACATATGAAGAAGTCATCAATATGGTGGTGGGGTTTCTTAGAGATTGGCTGTCTATTCATAATGTATTTAAGAATGATAGTTTTGCTGTTTCTTTTTTGAGGATAGACTTTTTCTGAGGTCCTGATATGGCTTACACTTGTACAGAAACTCATTGTACAGAGGACCATATACTTTTGAATTAATAGAATATACTTTGCCTTTCTTCAAAAAAGAAAAAAAAGATATGCAACTACTTGCAGTCTTGACCTGAGAGGCCAGGGGACTGGGGTACATTGACAATAAATGAACCTTTATTGGGCTATAGAGACCTCAAAAAAGTGAAGTGGCTGACCAGCAATATGATAGTTGATGTTAAATGGGTAAGCAGGTTGGCAAATACTGTGGCTGATTCATTGGCCAAGCAAGGGGTATCAGGGAAAATCTTTTTAGGGGTAGTTTGTAACTTGTTCTAGTAAATCTAGGAAGCTGTATCTAACTTTTCTGGAGAGGTCACATCTCGTGCCTCTCCTTGGGATGCAGGATGCTTGTACTCCTTATCTTTGGTGATTAATAAAATTCATTCATTTATCAAAAAAAATAAAAAAGCAACCTTTTTTTTTTTTCAATTTCTGCACTTGCAGTCTTGACCTGAGAGGCCAGGGGACTGGGGTACATTGACAATAAATATACCTTTATTCCATTTCTGCATTTTATTTTAGACTAAACCAAACTAAGATATTTGTCCCCTTCTCTTCCATGGCTTTGTGCCAGACCTCTTAATTTGTTAAAATGCAAGAAAAGAGAAGCATTGTAAAGGTCAACCTGGTTATGCTATGTATTCTTTATTAACTAACCTTGATAGTCTGCAAAGGCAATGTTTTGTGCATATTTCCAAACACTTGTTTGCTGTTGATTGCGTTCTAAGTTCTAACCTTTTTAGGTACATGCAAGGCAACGATGAAGTTTCAAGTTCTTCAGCAACAAGTCCACAAAATGCTGCATAATGATCCTTACCCTGGACCTGCCACTTTTGTTGTTCAATGTCTCTATGTCATACCCTTACTAGGACCTCCATATACTGAAGGCTTCAGTCACCTGGTGGTATCTGCTCTTCGGCGGTTGCAAATTGGACAATCCATCCCAATAGATCTTTCTGAAGCAAAGAATCTGGCAGCGCAGTTATTTATCAATGTGGTTGCTGGCTTGATCATCCACGAGGACAGGATCATTGTAAAGCTGCTTGAAAATTTTGATGTTAGGTTGGAAGACATTGCAAGAGTTATATGTGGTGGATCAGAACTGAGTGGTGGTAGTTTGGACACAGCAAGGGCATGTATTGAACAATACATATGTGGATTGATAAAATCTAAATCTTATATGACAGCTGTGAACCTCTCAGAACGCTTCTCCATCTGCCAATCTAGCCAATGTTTTTTAGACTTGATGCTGGAAGGCAACCAATTCAAAGCAGCAGAAAAGTGGGCAGCATTTATGGGAAAGCCAATGTTATCTATACTTGTCCAAAAATATATTGACATGAAAATGCTAAAGAATGCTTATGAGATTATAAAGAATAACAATCTTCAGCAGGAATTTCCACATGTATACCATATGTACAAAGAGAGGTGTTTTTTTACAACTTCATTTGTCACCTCACTTTCTTTTCTATACGTTTTTATGGATTCTTGACACCCTTATGGTTAGAGGAGTGGTTTTCTTTTTTTCCCCTCAGTTAATTAGAATATTCCATTAAAATTGCAGTACACTAAAGAAGTTAGCGGAGAAAGGATGTTGGGATATTGCCGAGACAAGGACTAACAAAGATATTCAACTTGTTCAATACCTGGTAACAACTTGCTTTGGCATTAGATGTTGTTATATCACATCTTCGGGTTTGGGAACTTTGTTGGAATTTGTTCTTCAAATCATATGCATCTACTATTCTAAGAATAATCTGACTTTGGAATGGAACTCCTAAATGGGTTGCAAATTAATTTTTTTTTTTTTTTATTTATTGATAATGGGATGGATGGCTGAAGGAACTGGAGACAGTGACTTGGAAATACTGGGAGTTAATGAAAGGATTTAAGTGGTTAAGTAGAGATATGACTACTATCATCCAATGGGAAAGGAGACCAGCAAATAAGATGGCTGGTTATTTTGCAAAACATGGGGTCCATAAGTGTGTACTATTTTTGGCTCAATTGTAATTTGATCCTGTAATGGGGGGCTGCACCTTGTGCCTCTGTTTGGATGATTTATTGAGAAGAATAGTATATTTACAAGCATTACATTTTCTGCCCCCCCAAGCCAAGGCGTCAGCCAATCTGTTAGCTGATCTACAAACCCACTTAAAGCTAGTCCAGAAAACTTGGCTAGTATTTTTAAGCCAATCCACCACTACCTTGGAATTTCCTTCCAACTTTACATTTCTGAAGCCAAGTTTTCTACTCAGTCTTAGACCTTGAAGGGCATCTGATAATTCAGCCGTTATTGAGTTTCCACTTCTATTGGTCCAGAAAACATGGCTATTATTTCTCCATGGCTATTTCTAGATACTCCTCCAATGCCAGTCAAACCTGAATTGCCCATATCATATCCATCAAAGTTTAGTTTTGACCTGATAGGATGGTTTAAGGATCCAGAGTCTATAACCTGGTGCTTTAGGGATGAGATGAATAAATTTAAATGGCTAACCAGAAACATGAATTTGAGAATACGTTGGGTTAGGATAACAGCTTAATGCTATGGCAGATGTGTTGGCTAAACAAGGGGTAAATAGGGATAATTTGTTGTATTGGGCTCAGTTGTAATTGACTTTTGTAATTTGTTTGTTATGTGAGAGGTAGCATCCCGTGCCTCTTTGATACTGCCTATTTTCATTTCTCTTTAATAAACACTTATAAAAGTGTAATCCATGGTGAAAGGGGCAAAGATATCTAAAGTTTTTTTTTTTTTTTGCCACTGAATCACTTGAACCAAGAGGAGGCACGAGGTGTTACCTCCCCTTAAAGGTGATTCCAAGCCCAACTCTTTTCAGATTACAGTTACAAAACAGCCAAAAACAGAGAATCCCTTGAAGCCCCTTGTTTAGCTAAAGAATCTGCCAAAGCATTTGCCGATCTACTAACCCACTGAATCTAACTGACATGGTTCTTGTAAGCCATTTGACTTTTTTGATGATATCCCTATATCCCCAAACAACAGTTTCTGGGTCCGACATCCATCCCACTATCACCTTAGAGTCTTCTTCAATTATCAAATTAGTCACTCCAAGTTGTTTGGAAATCTGTAGTCCTTGTACCACAGCTAATATCTCAGCCCTTGTAGAGTCTCCATAACCCACTGGACTTGAGAATAAGGATAGAATGTTGTCATCATTTTTCCTTAAGATCCCTCCTATACCTAAATGTCCTGGATTACTTGACTGCTCCCATCAAAGTTCAACTTTACAACCCCTTCCATAGGGGGTAACCAACTTGCTTGTGTTTTATTTTTCTTGGATGAGGTGGAGGCCACTTCTGCCCAACTTCTTCGAAGGTCATCACTAGAGTAATCCACAAAGAGATCAGTAGTTTTTAGCCAAAGGATTGCCCTTGTCAGTATACAATCCTTTATTTCAGCAATGTTTCTCTCCTCCTGGAAAATTCTAGCATTTCTTTCCTCCCAAATGGTCCATAAGAGGGCTGCCCAAATGCATTTCCACATTACTTTCCCTCTCTTTGTTGGCCAACCAAAAAAAGACGGATCAAAAAGCAGATTTGCTTCAGGAGGCAGGTTCCACCTGTACCCAAACAGCATAAAAAACCAATTCCAAATATTTACTATAAAAGAGCAAGAAATCAGTAGGTGATAACAGTCCTCATTCTGCACTTTACATAAAATGCACCAATTGGGGGACAAGCATGAATAAGGTCTCTTTTTTTGTACATTGTTTGCAGTATTAATTTTACCATAATACACTTCCCAACAAAAACCAACAATTTTAGGTGGAATTGGCCTTGACCAAACTTCTTTAACTGGGAACAACAAGGGGGAAGGAGTAGAGCATAGGGACTGGAAGAAGGAAGAACAAGAGAAGAAGACACTCGAGGTCAAAAACCAAAATCTTCTATTTGGTTTCCTATGAACGAGATCTCTCTGTAAATATTCTCTCATTCCTTTCTTCCCAAATAGACGAGAAGATTGCTGCCCTTGTACATTTCTCCAGGAGAGTTCCACCTGCAATCAAATAGAGAAAAACCACTCTCAAATGCAAGATGTAAACAAACAAGGGATTAGTAAGCGAAAAGTAGATTTACTGCTTGCATTGCAAATAAAGCATTTATGGGGTGATAAAGCCTAATATTGCCTCTTTTCCTTTAAGGTCTCACAAATGTTGATTTTCAGATAATAGACCTCTTAATAAAAAGCCCTAATTTTTTCTTTGGAATTAACCCATTTCAAATAGCCTTAATTGGGAAACCTTGTGATGACTTTGGGGGATTGCAAATTAGTTCACCTGGTTTTAAGGTCTTAAGGCATAGATAATCAACTAATGCAATTAAAATGTAAAGTTACTGGTGTTGCAGTTCTATTTGCATTATGATAAATTGTGATCAGTCCTTGTAAAATCTAAATTTTGCATTGGATAAAATAACTAAGGTACAAACACTTCAGAATAAATTTGAGTTTAATGACTGTAAGAC
This sequence comes from Nelumbo nucifera, assembly GCF_000365185.1. The sequence continues at coordinate 2,457,215 of NW_010729096.1, read as the reverse complement.
CCTATCTACGTTATCAGTGTTCTTCCAGAAGTTTCTAATTATGAACCATGGACCATTGAACATGGTCCATCTAACCACATGCTATGGTTTTTATTAATCTAGAATTATTTGTTGCTTTTATTTTTGGTTATTTGCAGTATCTCCCTCTGCACTTAACTTTAGTGGCCTGTAATCCGTATGTACTAGCAGACAAATTTATTCTTAGCAGAGAATGGTATGGTCATTTTCTAATAGAGTGCAATCCTTTTTTTTTATAATTGAAAAATTAATTCATTAATCAAACAGATAGATAAGTTACAAGTATCCCCAAGAAAGGCACGAGGTGAAGCCTCTCTCAAAAAAGGTTACACCCAACCAAAAAGAGGAAAAGTCTGAATAGACAAAACAGAAGGTTACACCTTGTAATCCTTTATTTTTATGCATCCGAAAATTTGAGTCTCACAGCACAATATTTGTGGTTATGGCTTGCGAGTTCCTAAATTCTTGGAGGGGTCAATGTGTTGAATAGGGTTTCCCACCATTTTTTCTACTGAGCTAAAATTGTAAATTGTGGACAGTTGTTGAAAATGAGGAATATATGGAAATGGAAGAACATGCACCATGTTGAATTATTGAAAATCATGTTATCAACTAAAAATTGAAAAAAAAAGACATCATCTGCATGTTCTTGTCTATTGTATTGCATTGCAGTTTATTGCAGTGTGCAAAGAGGCCACAACAATCTAAGGTTGTCTTAACACATCAAACCTGATATTGATGCTAATGTTTTTGATGTATTGGATATACAAGCAACTATGGTCCTTGTCTGGTAATGGAGGCTTCACATGACAAGAGGACAAAATATAAACCTTTTTTTTTTTGGTGTGTGTGTGTGTGTGGAAACACAAGGCGCCATTGAGTGTTAGGTGTTGTCCCTTTTATGATTAAGGGGCCCATGATAGCCAATCCTGTGAAATCAGCACCTATCTTGGGGATGTTCCTATTTCTCAATATTTGTTGCATCTCAAGTTCTGTTTGTCAATAGATTTTTTTTTTTTCTGCTTTCTTTTAATTGAAGTGCAGCAATATGGTTTCTAAGTACATTGTGACAAATAATAATTTCCTCCATTAGTAATGGAAACGATGAGCTAGCTGATAGAAATCACAAAATCTGCAAAAAAGATGAATGAATTAGAAGTTCTAGGGCTCTGGAATTTTGTTAAGAAATAAAGCACAGAGGTTGATCAATGTGGTAGTTTAGTTGTGTTGGAAATGGAGTATTCAAAAAATTTCTATTGATTGGCACTGGATTTTCTTTGGAAATCTTATATGTCAACATGCTACTTGAAAGTTTTTGATGGATATATATGTTTTCTAACAGGTGTATTTGGCAATGGAAGCGGGCTACTCAGAGAAGGTTGATGAATTATGTGAGAGATACTCCCTTCAAAGTCCTATGAAAAAAGGCATGCAAAGTCCCTCTCTCTCTCTCTCTCCAGAGAATTAAATTTGATTATTGGAATGAATTATTTATGGTGAGGGTGGTGAACTGGGTGAAAACTATGCCTCTCTTTGCACATTTCACTACAGAATATTATCACAAATTGGCAAACCGTTGCTGCCTATCTAGGATAAGATTACTGATCCAATGTTTGCCTCCAACTCAACCTAAGACCAAATTGAACTTTGAAGGCTGCAGCTTAGAGAATCATGGGACCTCTGGGATCGAGTGTAATTAGAAGATATTTTGGGACTTAAATGACATTTGTCTTGGGCCCTGTAGATATGGTGGCTCTACTAAGGTAGAGCTTTTGGAAGTTCTATAAGGGCCAAGGCTGAGTCAGAACTTTAACTATAGGAACATGGTGGAGCGTAATTCTAAAGTAGTAGTGGGATGGCAGAAGAATTGGATGCAAAATTCCATGTTGCTCCTAGATGTGCTAATAGTGTGGCTGATGCTTTGGGCAGACAAGGAGTAAATAGGACTCATCTATTTTGGGAGGAGGTCCCTTGGGAGAGCCTGATGTAACTAAATATGAAGAAAGGGGTAGGTAGTATATACTTGCCTACAAAAAGGGCCACCTTAAATTATGTACTAAACTTGCAAACCATTCTTTTACATATAAATAAAATGCTTAATGATAAAAAATTAGTTGTTGAATATTATTGGGCCAGTATTTTTTCTAGCTTAAATGTGCCATTTCTTATTTTTCTTTATTTGTTTGTTGAGTGGTCCCATGAATTATCATTTCATCCTTTGTTTGTAGTTTTCAAGGTGTCGAGGCAAGGCTAGGCAATAAAGGGGGCACCTTGTCGCCTAAGTTGGCACTAGGCGTCCCCTAGGCAATGGGATCTTTTTGAGTAAAATCCATGAATACTAGGGTAATTCCCTAGAGCATGTGCCAACCATCTTTCACTATTAATTGTCTACATAAAAAGTGTATAAACTTCATTTAAAACATAGAAAATCAACATATTCATGAAAAAAGTGGAAAAAAGAAAGAAATTTCAGAAAATAGAGGGGCTGAGCTTCTATTTTTATCCTAGAAAAGAAGAAAGAAGGAAGAAAAAGAAGTTTAATTGTTGATTGGACAAAAATTTGAGTTTTCCATGCCTTATTGGTTCAGGTTTTGAAGTCTTTGAGTTAAGAAAAATAATAAAAAGAAACTAATATTTTAGTTCAAGGTTTTGAAACAGGAACTGGAAGATCTTCTTAGGAAGGAGGAGATAAGTTGGAGGCAAAAATCTAGGTGCAAATGGCTAAAGGAAGGGGACATCAATACAAGGTTTTTTCATTCGTTGGCAAATGGGAGGAGAAGGAAGAATTTTGTTTCA
>NW_010729096.1:2413143-2442259 GCF_000365185.1 Nelumbo nucifera | reverse complement strand
ATAAGTATTAATTCCTTTGCCTTTTTTTTAATTTTCTTCATTTGAATTAAATAATTTATAATTAATGCATTAATTTTCTATTAATTATTGACTAAATTTAGTTTTGTCTTGAATCAACACACTTCACCCAACATAAATCCAAATCAATTTCACCCAAGTTCGGACCAGTTCAACACAACCTGACCCGATCCAACATATACCAATCTGGGTCAACTCGAATTCGAAATAAACCTCAAACGGGATGGCTCGGTATCGCTTGCTTTGCCCGGTTTGGGTCGTCCGGTCCAAGCATCATTCACATAGCCCGACCCGACCCGACACAAGGTGATTCGGGTATACCCGAATCCGAACCGAGCCGGATCGGGTGAAGTTCGGACCTTAAACCACCCCACTTGCTTTACCCGGTTGGGATCATCCGGTTCATCTTGTATCCGTACAACCCGACCCGAATCAAGCACGGGTCAGCAATGCTTGTTGACCTAGATCCTTTGAGTCTCTGACCTGGGACCAACCCGAATCCAGCTCCGTCCGGTCTTTGTCCGGTCTGGCCCGACCAAAGACCGAACTGAACCGGACCGGTCGGGTGGTCCGACTAGACTGAATCCGGTCCGTTCGGGTCTGATCCAAACCGGCTCGGTCGGGGTCTGGTCCGTCTGGACTGGTCCAGATCTAAACGGTTCAACCACTCTTGATGTGATTAACTCAAAGACAATCCAAAGTTCAAGTTGGTTTGACCGTTTTGAAGCTAAGTGGTTCATCAAATCCGAAACCCGAACATAGTTAAATGGCTTTGCTGCTTGTGTAAAAATAATGCATGTAACAACTACTATTACCACTAAGCTATGACCAACTTATTTGTTAAGATGGAGTTAGTTTTTTGTTTTAAGTACATAAATATAAAATTAATGGGTTTGGGCGGGTTGGATTGGGTTAAAGCGGGTTTGGGTTGAACACAACCCATTTAATTTTACATAACTGGGTCATTAACGGGTTGGCGGGTTAAATGGGTTGGGTTTAAACTCAACCCAAACCAAACCCAACCCAACCCGCCCAATTGCCACCACTACTAAAAGGTTTCATGAACATAAATCACTTGCATTTAATAGGCATATGTACCATTATAACCATCCCATGTAAGCTTTTCTTTTTAAAATTCTTTTGGCATCCATAAAGTAAAGAGGGAGTAAAGATGGTTTTGCATCTCGGTTTTTTATCTATTGCCCAAATGAAATCTATCAAGGTGTTGATACATGTTGAGGGTCCTACTAGAGTGGACTAGAATTTCCATCTTATGAAAACCTAATCTCCATCTCATTAATTGTGAAATATTTATTGCAAAATAGTGATTGCCAGATTGCTCTATGGCTTTGTGATTTATAGGTTATAATTTTCAGTGTGATATAAAGCAGCTGGCTCATTCCTACGAGGAGCTAGAGTGTTTCAAGCATTATGAAATGCTATTAGATCTACAAAATGTATTCAAAGAACCTTGTGGTGGTTTATCTGGGCTTGCCAAGGTAATTTATAGATAATGATATTCCTACATTTTGCAACTTTTGCTTATTTATTTATTTGTGGGTTGGTGCCTTTTTTTAGAGATCTGAATGGATGATGCATAACATGGCAAGCTTTAGTGCTTTATATTTATCATGAACATAATAATTGTGATTATTATTTAAACCAGAAAACATTGGGGGCTGGTTTGAACAAAACAAGACGTAACAGCAATTGGGAGCAACGGCCTTTGACTCAAAATCAAGTAAGCACTGCAAGCTTTTCTTTCGTGTCATTATTTCTGCAAGATCAAGCACCATGAGCTTTTATTATTATCATCTACCCTAAATACAATGACTTTAGCACCATGGGCCTTCCTCTCCATACCTATACCTATACCACCTGAATATCTCCTTCTGCCTTGACTTCAGTGAAGCCTAGACCATACACCTGCAGTGCCTGAACCTTGGTTTTCCAAGGAATAACCATCAAGTTTGAGCTTCTACTTGATTATTCCTCTGGGAGGGGAACTCCAAAGTAGATGAAAATCCTCTCTCGAAGCAAAAAAGGAAGCTACATGAGCAGTGGCCTACCTCTCACTATGTTTGCATATTCTGAACATCATGTTATGCTCATGTCTGGCAGTTAATATACTAGCAAGCTTCAATTGTTGTCTGTTGGATCTGTTGCTCATATGTTTCATATTTTCCAGAAATTTTTCTTTAGATTTATTGCAATTAAAATTGTAGTTAGAAAAGCCTAGGTTACAATAAAGAATAAAGCAAGGATGGCTAACCAAAGGTGTACAGCCAAACACACGAGTACATTGAAGGCAGTGAGGCCCATAAAATGTCCTTTTGGTGTGAGTGCTGTGAGGAGCAGATCCGGTCTTGATATTGTTAACAAAATGCCCTTTTGGCATAGGGTGGGTATAATCCCAATAGGTATCTTCTTCAAAGGCAAGTCTATTGGTTGAGACCTTAGCAGCAAGTATCTGGATATAAACATGGTTTCTGTTTATTAGGAGTTTTTGTTTAAAAAATATATTAGAACTTTATCATGCAAGTTTAGTAATCTGGTTGTGTTTTGAGCCACATTACCATGTCTAATAGATGCCTATTTAATATACCATGCATGTTGTCAAGAGAGGATTAAGTGTAAAAAGGGGATGTCAAATTGTTTTACCATGAAGTGGTGTCAGCAGTAGAGGTGCAATTTAGGTCAGACCCATTCAAATTATAATATATTGCCAACCTGAGCCTGCCCAAGTTGTAGCCCTAGTCAGTGGAACCATAGTTAAGTGCATTTATAAATCTTTGACCAAAAATGTATTAGATTCTAAATTATTCGTAGATGTAAAATATGTGAAATTTTCATTAAATGTGTAATAAATTGAATAATATGTATTTTCAAATTACAGGGTACAATGCAGAACTCAATATAGATGTATTATTAGTATTTGTAAATATGCACATTTTAATACATCATACATACATTTGCATGTAAAATTTTCCAAGCTTTTCATTCCATATAATGAAAATATAACATACTAAAAGTTTATTCATTTTTAACCAATCATTTTGCTATACCGTGTATGTTTTACTGAATTTTGTACCCTATTTTTCTTTCTTGAAACCAAATTGTAGACAAATTTGTCAGTATTGTACTTTTTCCACATGGCAGAGCCGGTGAAGTCATTCCATCCTACTCTCTTTAAGGTCCTATTCAGTATTACTAAATAAGATACTAATTCAATCCTTTCTACCTAAACCATTATCTACTGTACATTTTATTAGTGCGGTTTATCTACCTTGAGCTATCTGTTACTACACTCATCTTGAACAAGTAGCAGTTATTAGTCTGGTCCTTGAACTTCTTCAAAATAATGGGCAGTTTCTAAACAATTGCCCAAAAATATTACCTTTTTTCAGTAAGATAATCATAACATATCTTTTAGATGATATCATGAAAAAGATAATGCTACCAATATTAGGTGAAATTTCTAGTTTTCATGTTCATCCTAAATGGTTCATGTTGTAAAACTAAATCGGAACTTGCGTGCAGTTAGAATATGCAGCTCTTGATGCTGCTGTGCTTATTCACATATTCCACCACGTCCTTGGTCAATCTCAGCCAACAAGTGTCAAAGAGGGCCAGGTCAAAAACGAATGGAAATCCTATATAGTAAGTGAAAGGCAAAGAAGATGAGCACTATAGAGCTAAATGGATAACCACCATCATCCTTTGAAGTTTCTGCTCAATATCTACATCTTAGGGGGTGTTCTACAATATGCATGTTTTTGTTTTCATTTGTTTTGAAATCACCACATCAGCAAAACACACACACACAAAACAAAACAAAAACATGTTGTTTGTTTTCAAAGAAAAAAACAAGTTGGTTTTCTTTCAAGAAACAATACATGTTTTTGGAACCTTCAAAATAATGGTTTTTAAAACATAAACAAATTTTATAAAAACAATCTACACACACACAACCAAGAACATGTTTTTTGTGTTTTTGTTTTGAGAAATAATCTGTTTTGAAACTAGATTATCTTTTTTTGGGAACCGGAGGCATCTAAAACAATTCATGTTGTAGAACGCCCCTTAGTTAACTGGGAAATTTTGTTACAGACATTGAGAAAAATGGAAGTCAATTTGATTTACTCTTCATATGCATGAGAAAACAATTTGTTCCACAATCCAAGCCTAAACTGTTTTTACTTATCAATAATCCACAGGTTTCCCACATGGATAACACAAAGAAGGCCAAGAATACATATACATATAAAAAGAGAAAGGAATTCAGAAGGAAGGACACGCCTTCTCAATCCAAATAATGCCAGCTCACTTTTTTTCATAGCCTTTGATTTCTACAATCTTCATCTGTATATGTTCTTTATTTAATTAGTGAACAACCACAGTGAATCTATGTAAATATCCCTCGTTCCTAAACTGGATCCATTTTACTCGAGAAAAAAAGGGAAAAAAAATCTGATTTTGCATTGCCTCTGGGAGCAAGGCTTGGCTGGAGAACCAGGGGGGCTCCTTTCCTGAAACTACTGCTAATCAAGAGCCTTGCTAAATAAAAATTAAATGATTCAGTCCCTTGTGAGTTGAGGCATAATATCATATATAGTTTCATTGGTGGACAGCAATGTGATGCAGACATGGTATGACCCATATCATTATTTTGTTTGCTGATGTCATATACCATGGATTCCACCGTGTCCACCGCTGAAACCCTTGCAGCGCCTGCTACCAATTTCACAAGAAGGAAAAAAGAAAAAGTTGCAAGGAACTTCATTAAAATTTGCCTGAACATCATGTGGTATTTTGCACGTTGTAGAACCAGATTGCATTATTCCAATGGACTATTTTTTGGGGGGAGGGGGCTGAAATTTTACAATACTGATTCTTTTTTCCAGCCTGCAAATTTCTGGGCTTGGGCCCAAGTTTTGGATGTGGGTCTAGTATGCTCCTGGGTGCGATATTTCTAGTGGGCCCAATGTATAAGTTTGTAATATGAATGCAGGCTGGGTCCAGGCCTAGGTTAAATCGTTTATCATAGTTGCTAAGGCCAGCACCTAGTACCTGTTTGGGAGTCAAAGGAATTCGAGAGACCTGAAAGCTGCTCTGAATCACCGGCTTTGGCTTGTTAGAAATGCTACCAACCACACTTCCGGTCCATATTCAACCTGTAAGTTTTTCTGGTATCATAGTCACTTCTAACTTGATACCGGAAGAACTTGTAACCAATCAAACGGTATCAACAAGTCATGTAGTTATTTATCAAATTCATCGAGGGCTTTTGATTTATCTAAGCCCTTCCAGTATTGTCTTTGTGGCAGCATTTTTTTTTTCCAAATTTTCTTGAATAGACTTGGTGTCAAAGAGCTAACTCGTGCGACTGAAGAACCAACATTCTTTGGACTGTTTTGGTCTTTCTTGGAATCGAAGAACTGGTGGTGCTCACCCAATTCATTGGATTCTCCCACCATTAGCATTAGGAAGGACGGAAGAAAATTCTCAAGCAGAAGAAAAAAAGAACTGAATAGTTGGAATTTCAAATTCTTTAGAAGAATTGTATCGTGCACCGCTTTTCGGTTTCAGATTAAATTAATATCCCGGTGGAATGAATCGTCAGCTGCGGATTATTCTACACTCTGCGTTGGGTGGGGCTGTTTCCACTTTCTAGCGTTGTTTATTTTATGAGGTTGATTTCGTAGGATATTATTAACATTTTCAGTTGTGACGACAAGAAGGATATTTGGGGTCAAGCATCAATCGCGGAAAGGAGCTTTGGGAAGCAAAACTTGGCTTTGGAGTTCGTTTTGTTCATCAATCAATTGCGAATTCGTCACCCAATACGATAAACAAATGCCAGTCAAGCAGTCAATGATAGATGATAGACATACCCCTATCCATCAACTATAGCAAGTCTCAAAGACTCGAACGAACAACGAAGCTTCTTACGACTCGGTCAAGCCAAATAAATAACTAATTTAAACATTACATTAAGATTATTATAAACAAATAAATGAATAGCAAAGTTGAGATTCTTTTGTTGGTTCTAAGTCGATGATCTTCAAATAGAAAATTCGTCCACCAGGTAGGGTTGGGATCCGAGCTTGAGTTGAATAGAATATCTATTTGAGTTCGAGCTCAAGTTTGATTTGAATTAGAGATTTGAGCTTGAATTCGGCTTGGCTCAAAAGCTTGTAAGTTCAAGCTCAACTTGGTTTGAGCTTCATTGCAAGCTAAGGTTTCTATAAAAATAAAAAATTATTTATTATCATACATATAATAAATAAAAAAATTATGTATAATATTTTATTATTATACATATAATAAAAATTATATGCATGTGTGTGTATCATTAGGCTCGATTAGGCTGCAAGCCTGACGAGTCGAGTTTTATTGGACTTAAGATTGCTTCAAATAGCAAACGAGCCTATATATCGGACTTGAACTTGGTTCGAAGCTTGGCTTAAACTGAGCTGAATCTAGCTTTTCATGAACCGAGCTCAAATAACTCGTGAAAAGCTCAATTCATTTCCACCCCTACCACTAATTTAATAATTTTCTTCTATAAAAAATTAAGTGTTAGCTGATTTTGTTGCAGTTATGCAATTAACCTTTGAAGTGGGGAGTTGGCTGATTACCAACCAATAAAACATGAGATTGCGACCCACCATAAAAGTGGTACTCGCCATGTTTGAGATACGGGGTATTGGATTATGTTATGTTGGGAGAGTGTTGAAATGTATTTTATTGGTAGGTGATCTAGACTCTGAAGTGGGATCAATTTGTGACAGATGGTAAGTAAGGATTTAAGATTACTTTAATGTATTTTGGGGTTTGACCTATTTCAGAGAGTAACCAACCCTTAAACATGTTTGACAAAATAAAAAATAAAAAAGAAAAGTGAAACGTCCATTGATACAGACGCCCATTCGACGTATTGACCTGTAGGCTGTATCATTATTTAGAACTTTGGATTTCCAAAATATTGTTAATCTGGACAGTTGGACCATTCGGCCCAAAAACTGGTCAGGATACTGGTTCTATTTCACCCTCAAATTGCTATTTTCTCACCATTTCACCTTCAAAACTGCTATTTTATCAAAAGCACTGAGTTGGTCAATATCCAGCTGACCTGGGTGGCTAAAGACCCATTTGACCTAAATCACGGCTTTTGGGTCATAAGCGGATACAATTGGACCAGATGGTCGAATTGCTGATCCGGAAACAAGTCACTGGAGCGGTTCCGGTTCCGGATCGGTTTTAAGACATTGTCTTTTATGCCGCTAAATAAAAGCTTTTATGTTTATTTTGTGCTTGAAAATCCTTTTTGGTTCCTTGATCAGTTTTTAAGTTCATGGAATACAATGCATCACTCATCCTAACAAGATGATACTGATCTGACGAACAACGTTTTTTTTTGTCCGGAGCTCGTCCCTTCAGATATTCCCTATATGATCCGACGGTTGCTTTTGGAGGTTATGTCAAACCAAGACAAACTGGCGTGTCAGCGATAGGACACTCCACTCCCTCGCTAGTCGCTCCCGAGTCCTGACAACGAGTCAAAACTCAAAAGGCCACCTCCTCAAACATAGAACCAAGGCCAATATCGTAAATTTATCTCAATTTTGAAACATGGTAACAAAACCTAGAAATCCGGAGGGAGGAAGTCGAGGTCGTCCACAACTTTTATTTCCTTCTCTCTCTCTCCCGCTGTATCCCCTCCTAACAAAAACCAGGTCAGCTTCATCCCCCACCCCCTCTCACCCCAACTCCTCTTCCTTCTCCTCCGATTCCATTGGTCGATCGACGGGCTCTTCCTTTCGCCGTTTACGGTGGGGATGGAAGAGTTCCCGTCGACTTACCGGCCATACGGGAACGACCAGAAGTTCGAGACGTCGAAGGGCAACTTCAACGGTGTGAATCAGGTAAACGTAAATCGGCCTTGGTCGCTCGATCCGCCTCCGTTTCCACCACCACCGCGCACCGCTACCAAGGTCAGTAAAGCTTCGTCGGCCGCGAAATCATGGAGCTTTAACGATGCTGAGTTGAAGAGGCGAAAGCGAGTGGCAAAATATAAGGCCTACGCTGTCGAGGGGAAACTCAAGGCTTCTTTTAGGAAAGGACTCCGTTGGATCAAGAATAAATGCTCTGAGATCGTCCATGGCTGAGAGAGAGAGAGAGAGAGAGAGAGGAAGAAAGTACGAAACCATACAAATGAGATAAAGAGAGAAAAGAAAAAGTTGGAGAAATAGAAAATTCATTTGCTTTGACGGGTTGATTCCGTCCTTCAAGGTTTTCCTTTCCTCTTTTTCTTTTTTAACCTCTTTTTGATATGAGTGAATTATGAAACCATTTTTCTTCTCTTGATCCTTTTTTGTTGTACTTTTCAACTGGACTGACCAAAAAGTGTCACGGTAGCCCATGGAATTTACAAGGAAAATGAAAAACAGAGAAGTTTTTTTTTTTTTTTTTCTTTTTCTGAATCCATCTGAAGGTTCCTCTGTGTTCTGGCTTGGGAACGCATCCGTAGTTCACTTGTTTGTTAATAAGAGAAGAATGCAAAGGAAGGGAAGGGTTATACCGAGGAATTGGAATTCGAAAGAGAACGAAGAAACGGGGAATCTGTGACTGTATTAATTGCATTTTCAGGATAAACCTGTTTTTTCTATTCCTCTGCTATTGATCTTCTCTGCATGTCATTCTCTCTCTTCTTTCTCTTTTCTCTCTGTCATGAAACACGGTAGAGGGTAGTCCCGTGAAGCCGTGATCGGGTGTCAAGGGTTGCAGAATCTATTCTACAAACGAGTACTTTTTTTATAATGTGTAGGACATGGTTTCTCCTTCTGATGAGAAATCTGGATCATTGGATCGATCATGGATGATTGGCAGGGAGTGGGTGATTGGTCGAGATCACTTCACACACTAGAATGACTCAAATTCAAGATTTCATGCTACAACGCGGGAATCAGCATCGAGCCTCAGTGTCAACTCTCAAATTAAAGCCAATGTATGAGGTCCGTTTGGTTTACAGTCAGAATTGGAATCTGATGATGTGCATCAGGTGCTCCTTGCTTGTACACAGTTCGTACGTTAAATTGAATAGGTCACCCTACTTGAGTTGCAAAGAAAAGATTAGAGTGTCTTAGTTGTTTTATCCGGGGGTAGGCATTTTGATGCTTAAGTTAGCGAAGAGTTCTATAATTCAATAAGCAAGAGTGCTATGGGCTTTTTGAGAGATAAATCGGGTATATTTTTTTTGATGAGGGGATTTCTTTATATAGGCTAGCAGCTATGAGTTCCACGAAGTGGGTCTGATATCATCGGCTCGTCTGATTTAGAGGTAGTTTCTCACCTGCAAATGGACTCTGCGTAAGTTGGTAGTGCTTATCCGATTGCGTCCGAAGTGGGTAAGGCGATAATCAGCTCCGTCAATGTGACATCATGATTCCAAGGGAGTCGAAGACGATAACTCGCTAGAGGAGGTCACCAATTGTGCCATGCAGGTCGTCAAACTGAATCTTGACTAAGTCAGGGGAGGAAGGTCGCCTCTTATGCCAACCTAACATCTTTCGATTTGTTTGTAAGTCGGCCTGTTGAGGTGGGGTCAAGGAGGTCGTTGCAAGGTGCCTGAAGTGCTCTCGAAGTCCGCTTACATGGTGCGAGATGTCACCTGACGATTCTGTGACGTCACATGTCATGATGTCACTTGAGGGCTAAATCACCCCTCATCTAAATCAAAATCACTTAGAAAAGAAATGGAAAGGCCTATTCTTATAGTATGTTTGGTTTAGATAGGAATGAGAGTCTGGAATGGAATTTCATTCTTAGGGATTTCGATACCACCCAACCCAACAGATGGAATTGGAATAATTCATTCTATTCCAATTCCAAACCCTTATTTTTATAAACCAAACAGGCCCTAAATCTCTCTCCTCTCCACACGGCATTGAGCATTCCGTTCTGGTGTAATGAATGGCCCACTACGCTTGGGCCTGGGCCATCCACCAAATACCACCTGAGAATGGCTGTCCTGCCTAAGATAAGAGGTTGTCCATGTAATAATTAATCTTTTTCCTTCCTTTTTTTTACTATGAGATTTTAGATGACTTTTTAGCATGTGATACTCTGCAGTCTGCACTTTCCTATGTTAATTTAGGGTTCCATCTATGGCTAAAATAATAGATCCACCTTTCTTGTCCAAAAGATACGTGTTAGACTACTATAATTTTATGTAATGCCTCCTGCTTTTGATAATCTAAATTTCATTTTTGAGGGCTGATTGCTGGATGATCAAATTCCATTTCCATTGTTTGTAGCCTTTTAGTCAAAGATTGAGTCTAAATAATGCTGGGTTTTGGAATAAGATATTGGATTCATCCTTCGGCACCTAAGACCGAGGAAATTGATTCCGAATATACAGGATTCTAATAGACGGTTTTAGTTCTTTCGGAGTAGGTATGCATTCTGAGCATTTAGTAAAGCAATGAGGGTATTCATTTAAATTTCACTTTACTTTGAAAGACAAGGGTTTGGGAAGACAAACTAATACAACATCTAAGGTTTAGTAAAGGCTCCTTCCACTGAGCCTTTAAAAATTTGGAATCCCTCTCTTTGGATGGTTTCCATATGCTCAGGTATTACTAATTATTAGTTTTAATTCATTATAGAAGCAAGAATGAAAAGTGTATTATTCCTTATTGTTTTTTTCTCCCCTTTGATTTACCTGTCTTTTCTTCCTAGCTTCTTCTCTACCAGGAAAAAGGAGGTATTCTTTCTGTAGTCTTCGCTTTGTAGCAACTGGTTGAGATAGTATGAAAATGCAAGGCTCAAGGCTGGTCATTCATCTCAGTCTACACATTCATGCTTGAATTTGAAAATTCTTTGATAATTTTTACGGAAAAGTACGGATAAATTCAATACAGATTTTTGAATTCTAATGTAAATCTATAAATATTCAAAATATCAAAAACCCTCACTTTATACACCAATGTCCGCCTATGAATTGACATTAATTCCAAGCTGTCACCCATCCCAACTGTACTTTGCGCCTAAAGATTCTGATTCTAGACTGAACTGTCATTCTCCCTAATTTTTATATCTCATTTTTTCTTCTTTCTACATTAGACAGGAGAGAGTGGTTGTGGTCCCGGCCATCAATGTGAAGAAATATTAATTTTTTTTTTCACTACTTATAGCGAAATCTTGTTGATTTTGCACCACGCAATGGAATATATAGTGACTGGGAATCTGGGACAATGCACTAGCGAACGTGAGACTCATTTGAAACCAAGTAGTGTACCAGATGAGATGTGTGGTTTGTAGTCAGAACCGGAATCAGAATGGCCTAATCCAATAATTTGTTTGGTTTAGATAGAAATCTGAACGAGAATTGAAATCAGTTAGAATGGGATTTCATTCCCTAGGGAGGGGAGGGAATGGCTATTCACTCAAACTAGGGAATGCCATTTTATCATGAATGATAATAGGATTCAAATTTCATTCAACCAAACAGTTGGAATCAAAATGGTCCATTCCTACGAACCCCTATTCCTACCAACCTAATGTGCCCTAATTTTCTTTGTGCACTATTCTAAGCATCCAACCCCCCACCCCAACTAGTATGGTGCTATACTCCCGAGCAAGGTTTTTAAAACCGGACTGGATAGAGAACCATTATGGGGACCGGTTTCCAAGTTGAATGGTTTGGTTGTCTGGTCCGAACAGATGACCCATTCTGTAGTCAACGGTTTACAGATCAAATCAACAATTTTTGGCCAAAAAGCAATTTTGGGATGAAATTGAACCGATTCCTGATTTTTCGGTTCAACCATCCGGTGTGGTCTGGTTTTGAAAACACTACTACCAGGGATTTGCTTAAATTTTATCACTAGCATTTCTGTGTGGTCGGGTCAATAGGTTGACGGTTCGACCACTTGAGTCAATGGGTTGTTGATTGATTCAATGGTTTTTGGCCAGGGACCGGGATTGGGGTAAAACAGAACTAGTTACCTAGACAATTCTCAATTAAGAAAATAAAAAAAAGGACAACCCGTTCTGACAACAAAAATTACAGGCAAAAAATTGAGTGTGTGAGGTCCATTAAGCAGTACCATACGTGTTATGTCATTCAAGCGTGTGACTCATACGACCTGAAAACGGAATCATTCTAGCCATCGGTTTTTGGGTGGACAGTTCGACTATTCGGTTCGAACAGATGGCTCGTTCTGACAATAAAATAAAAAAAAAAATAAATGACCAAAAACCATTAAACAAGTCAATGGTTCGACCGCCCAAGCCAATGGGTCGTTGATTGATTCAACGATTTTTGGCTAGGGACCGAGATTAAGAAAAAATGGAACCGGTTGCCTAAATGGTTCCCAATTAAAAAAATAAAAAAAGAATGACTAATTTTACGGGTCAACGGGTCAATGGTTCGACTGCTCGAATCAATGGGTCGTTGATCGATTCAACGGTTTTTGGCCAGGGACCGGGTCAAAGGATCAATAGGTCAACGGTTCCATGTTGACAACAAAAATTATAGGAAAAAAATTAAGTTTGTGAGGTCCATTAAGTAGTATCATAGGTGCGTGTGACTCATACGACTCGAAAACGAAACCTTTCTGGCTACCGGTTTTTGGGTCGACGGTTCAAATGGACGACCCATTCTAACAACAAAAAATTACAAAACCATTATGGCCACCAGTTTTTGGGTCGATGGTTCAACCGTCCAGTTCAAACGGATGATCCATTCTAACAACAAAAATTATAGGCAAAAATTGAATGTGTGAGGTCCATTAAACAGTATCATACGTGTTATATCATTCGAGCATGTGACTCATACAACCCGAAAATGGAACGACCAAAAACCATCGAACAGGTTAACGGGTTAACGGTTTGACCACTCAGGTCAATGGGTCGTTGACCGATTCAACGGTTTTTGGCCAGGGACCGGGATTGGGGTAAAAC
This sequence comes from Nelumbo nucifera, assembly GCF_000365185.1. The sequence continues at coordinate 2,429,272 of NW_010729096.1, read as the reverse complement.
AGAACTGGTTGTCTGGACAATTCCCAATTAAAAAAATAAAAAAAATGGATGACCCATTATGACAAAAAAATTGAGTGTGTGAGGTCCATTAAGTAGTACCATACGTGTTATGCCATTCGAGCTTGTGAATCATACGACTTGAAAACGGAACCGTTTTGGCCACCAGTTCTCGGGTCGATGGTTCGAACGGATGGCTCGTTTTGACAAGAAAAATTAAAAAAATAAAAAAACAACAAAAACCATTGAACGGGTCAATGGTTTGACTGCCTAGGTCAATGGGCCATTAACTGATTCAACGATTTTTGGCCAGGGAGCGAGATTAGGATAAAACGGAATCAGTTACCTGGATGGTTCCCAATTAAAAAAAAGACGGCCAAAAACCATTGAACTGGTCAACGAGTCGACGATTTGACCACTCAAGCCAATGGGTCATTGACCGATTCAACGATTTTTGACTAGGGACCAGGTCAATGGGTCAACGGGTCGACAGTTCCACTCCAGACCATGCAAAGCAAGGCCCCTCCGCTAGTATATCTATTAAAGGGATAGGTTTGTTCTCCCCTTTCGCCAAATGGCATATATATATGCCAATTCTGCCACCCGTTCAATACACACACACACACACACACACACATATATATATATATATATATTAAATATATATAATAAGAATTTAATATATATATATAGGCCTCCGGTTTTTGGTTGACGATTCGATTGTTCGGTTTGACTGTTCGGTTCAAACGAATGGTTCTGACAACAAAAATTACAAGCAAAAAATTACGGAATTGTTCTGACCACTGGTTTTGGATCAACGATTCGCCTATCCGGTTAGAACGGACGACCCATTTTGACAACAAAAATTACAAGAAAAAAATTGAGTGTGTGAGGTCCATTAAGCAATATCATACGCGTTATGTCATTCAAGTGTGTGACTCATACGACCCAAAAAGGGAACCATTTTGGCCACCGGTTTTTGGGTTGACAGTTCGACCGTCCAGTTCTAATGGGTCGACGGTTCGACAGCTTAGGTTAATGGGACATTGACCGATTCAACCGTTTTTTGCCAAGGACCAGGATTGGGGTAAAACGGAACCGGTTGCTTGGATGGTTCCCAATTAAAAAAATGGCGGTTTGACCGTTCGGTTTGAATGGACATTCCGTTATGACAAAAAATTATAGACAAAAAATTGAGTGTGTAAGGTCCATTAAGTAGTATCGTACATGTTATTTCATTTGAGCGTATGACTCATGCGACTCGAAAACGAAGCCGTTTTGGCCATCGTTTTCAGGTCGACGGTTCGACCGCCCAGTTTGAACGGACAGACCATTCTGACAACAAAAGTTAAAAAACGGCCAAAAACGATTGAATGGGTCAACGAGTCAATGGTTCGACCACTTGGGTCAATGGGTCATTGACCGATTCAATGGTTTTTGGCGAGGGACCGGGATTGGGATAAAATGAAACCGGTTGCCTGGACGGTTCCAAATTAAATAAAAAATGGTCAAAACCATTGAATAGGTCAATGAGTCGACAATCGACCACCTGGTCAATAGGTCGTTGATCGATTCAACGGTTTTTGTCTAGGGACCGAGGTTGGGGTAAAATGGAATCGATTGCATGGACGGTTCCTAGGCCAAAATGTTCGTCCATCCGAGTCAACGGTGGTTCAAAAACCATGGTTTTTTATGCTTTTGGATTTTCACTATACAAAGGTTTTTTCTATTGTTGGCTTTATTCAAGATTCAAGAGTGTGCAATATGTTTCTTTTTTTTTTCATTTTCTGCTTTTGTTTTTTTTTTGGGTATTTGGTCTTCTTCTTCAAGATCCGCCAAAACGGGGTTGGGTTTACCACCATTTTATTTCTTCCCTTTTGTTTTTTCTTTGGGTTTTCTTGTGCAATTTTTTTTTTATTTTCTTACAAGACGATCTGCTTTGTCTCTTTCTTTGATTGCATGTATGTTTAGCTTCGTTTCAAAGTGGAACTTTGGACTTAATTTTCTAATTTTTTCCTTGGTTTTTCCAGTTTGGTGGATTTACTGCCTTTTTTTCGTGTTTAAGGTCACTTTGGATTTATCTTTCAAGGTTTTGGAATCCCTTGCAATGTCTACCATTCCCATGACTATGACTACAAAGTTATTTCGTCTAATTATTGGCATTTAGAAAAATGACCCAGAAACGGAACCGTTCTGGCCATCAGTTTCTAGAACGAATGGCCCATTCTGACAACAAAAATTAAAAAATTAAAAATAATTAAAAATAAAAAATGGTCAAAAACCATTGAACGGGTCGACAGCCCGAGTCAATGGGTCGTTGACTGATTCAATGATTTTTGGCCAGGGACCGGGTTTGGGGTAAAATGGAACTAGTTGCCTGGATGGTTCCCGGACCAAACGGTCCTACTGTTTGGGTCAATTGGGAGTTCTCGATGTGAAACAAAGGACAATTATGAAGTAGAACTCAAAGTTATCACTGTATAATCATATTCTTTTACATGAGATGTTTTGCTAAAGCAATATTTAAAAAACGAGTAGATGATGATCTATTTTAAGTCTTTATATGAATTTCAAGACTTGAGTACTTAAAATTACAAGTTTCTTATTAAGAAAGTATTATTTTTTTTTGTATAACAAATAACAATGTTATAATTTCATTTCAGCCCCTACGAAGCAGGGGCCCTCCACTAGTAATTCATTAATCGAATATGGGACGCAAAATCCTTGCTTTCCTTTTTAAGTTCAGTAATATAGATTTGGAGATTCGGACATGAGGATGGCAATGAGCATTGTCATTTGTCAAAACTTATATGAATTAAAAGAAAATCAATTATAATTTAATGTCTTAAAAGGAATAAGGAAATGGGCAAATTTAGAGAGAGATTACAATGACCATGTAATATGGGTGATCAACTGACATTACTTTAGAGGATTTGGGATGGATAATCACATTCATACCTGCGTGGGTCTGCAGTTTGCACTGCTATAAACAGAATTTGATTCTAAGCAAGGTTCAAAATATCGATATGCCCGATACTCCGGTATGGGTGTATTGGGCAAATTGATACTCTTTTTGGTGTTTTTTTTTTAATTTTTTTTTGCCAACTGGTTAAGGGGAGCCGGTTTAGGTCTTTGCCACACCCTGAACCGGCCAGACCACTAATACACCCACTGTAGGGGCGTATTGATGGGGTGCCGGAATGATACATATTGGCCGATATAGGCCGATACGTGTCAATACTTTGAACCTTGATTCTAACCAATTGGAGGAAAGGTAAGATTGGCAACAGGGTGGGGTGGGACTGGGTTTTACATGCCTCGTTTCCGACCCTGGACTCAAGTGCCCTACCCCAAACCACATTGGGGCTAGAAATTCCAATTCCATCTCCATTCTCATAGGGAATGGAGATTCCCAACAATTCCCGAGGCAAATTCCAATTTCATACATGTTATTTTATTTTTATAAATTTATGCTTTTTTGTAAAAAATCGTATAAACCTACATAGAACTATATTATATTATGTAATATAATATGGTATAACATAATATACAATATTATAATATAATATGTATTAACATATATTAACAATTTTTGCATATATTATGTAATATAATATAGTCTGAGTAGGTTCGAAGTTGGGATCAGAGCAGGGTGGAAAAATGCCATCTTGGTCTTGTCCTCGATCCACAGAGTTTCAGATTTCTCCAAACCCACCCTGAACCCTGATCAGTGGCAAAAAATGCACTCCAAGCCTCCAACCAAATATATGTTTGGTTTTGTGGGCGTTTATTGAAAAATGCTGCCACATCAGTGCCACATAAGTGTCGATGTTTATTGCATATGAAACCATAGTTTGATTTCACTGTTTATCAAATAAACACTAGAAAACTAAAACACTTTGATTTATGTGCATGGGTTATTTGGGAAAATTCATGTTTCCCCCAATGCTTGGGCAATTCTTGAAATGAAATGCTGATGTAACACAATTTATATGAGGTGGAAAGTAACTTCATGGGGTGTTATTTTTATTTTTTTAAAGGTGCAAGTTATATTAAGGAGAACAAACATATACGAAGTCCTCTACCCTTGGCATCCCATATTGATAGTAATTATAGGTAAAAGAGTATAAACAGTGAGTTTTTGCTAGTTGGGATACCGTATGGGCAGGTCTATTAAAGTTTTGATCTATAAAAAAGTTCACATTTTTTAAGTTCTACATATAAATCCCACTGTTTTCAAAATCGGACTGGACCGGACGATCGGATCGGAAAAACCGGAAACCGCTATTTTCCTCCAAAACCGCTTTTTCCCCCAAAACCGTTGATTTTGGTCAGCAAATCGCTGAACCGGCCGATTAACTGTTCGAACGGTTTTGACCATTTTTTAATTTTAATTTTTTTTTATCAGAACGGGCCAACTGTTTGAGTCGAACGGTGGGACCATTCAAACCGATAACCGGACCCCTGACCGGTTCGGTCACCAATTCGTTTTTAAAAACCATGCAAATCCCTAATCCTATGCAAAAGCCAAAGATAGGACCAGAAAGTTTTGATTTTTTATAAAGCGCCTACACAACCTATTTAGCATGAGAATATATACAAACTTCTTGGTAAGACAAATTGGATAATTCTAACATAAAGTTCAGCTTGTATAGAAGATGCTATATGGGGTGTTACTTGAAATGTCCATAAAAAGTCAAAAAGCAAAATACGTTTAAAGTAATTTTTTTTTTGAATATCTCATGTTATTTAAATCCCAAGACAATAGAAAAAGAAGCAAGACCTCCCTTTCATCATCATTGTTCTTTCTGATTAAATCAATCTTTTTCAAGTAGGGGGTGCAAGTGTGCAAGTTGGGTTTGCCTGGGTTAGCATTTAGCACTACTTCGGACTTGGGCCTTCAAGCCAAGTCATTCAGATTTTAACAAAAGTCCGACCCAAACCCCCCAAGTTGCACAACTACTCCAAGATGATTTTGATGGGGTCGTACCCCAACCTATATTGTTGACCATGTGGACACTGACATGGCTAGAAACTAAGCCACATCCTCAGCCGATTCAACAGTGCGGAATGCTACACATCGGAACCAACAGTCGCATCATTAGCGAGAACCCGGAATAGAAATGGGGCATGTGGCAAAAGGTGAACATTCATGGCTGCCCACTGCCCAATAACCTTTAGCCAATGCCACATCGCACATGCCCTATAAAAGTGAGAAACACAACAGTACTCTCCCAGGTGGTTATTTAAGGGCACAATTTACGAGTTTTTTTTTTTTTTTTTTTTCTTTCAGACTCTTAGAACATTCTAACTCTCTTGCTTTCTCGCTTTTTACTGCTCTTTATTATAACTCGACTAAGACGAATTCATCTCAAATAGTTCATTCTATCCACCATTTTCAGTTCTTACCGACTTGAACATTAGAATGCCTCTCCCTAAATAACCTCCCCAAGCACCTTTGATTTTACTTTCTTCCAGGTCACTCAGTGTCTATTACTTTGCCCTACTTGCCTCCTTCAACACAGTTTGAGGACGGATTAGCCGGAGACAAAAACATATACACCTATCTGAACTATCTATCACAGTTGAATACGCCAGTGTTCAATACAACTGAGTCCCACATGAAACCCACAGTAAGCATTGATGTATTCAACTGTGGTTGGTAATTCAGCTGGGTGTGTATGATTTTGTCTCCAGCTCATCCGAATTCACACAGTTCATCCAGTAATTCCAATTCGATTCACTGAACTCAATAGGACTTATCTGTTGCTCATCCACATCAGTAAGTTGGACAACATCAGATTTAAAGGTTTTTGTCCACTAAAACTCCAAATTTTCCTTCTTTTTTCTTTTCATTGCCCATTTCACTTAGATTTTCTTTACAAGAAATCACGTGGAAACAAATACAAGAGAGAAAAAGGCCCTGAGGAGCGACGTGTGCAAGCAGTGAGTGAGAAGAATTTGGGGAGTCAATAGCTATTTTGCCACTTTTTTCGTGGCAGAATTTGGTTTAGACTCACTGGGATTATTTTACGAATCCAAATGTATTTATTGGATCTGGAGCGGATCTGAAAGTGCCAAGAAACCATACTTTTACCATGTATCGGAGAACTACGTATACATTTCCTCTTGAGATGGCAAGTGTGAGATCACATCTACGCCACACAGAGGGTGCCCCACATGCACATATCAGCCTGCATTGGGAACATCTCCGAAGGTTGTCAGCAGAAATGTTTCGAATACATGATTGGGATATGCTATGGGAGGCGCATATGTGAATTCCCCCTGTCTGTATTGAGGAATCTCACCACTTATTCCAATTAGATTGTATAGCTGCAAAAGGTATGGTAATATGACTGTCCAAGTTTGAATTTTAATTCAATGATCCCATTAAAAGTGATCCAAATTCCATTCATTTATAATTGGATCAACATTGGATTTGATTTACATATTTATATTTACCGGTAAGTATGTATATGTTTTGCACGTGACAATTTTTTATGATAATGGTGATGATAGTAAATAATATATTTTCAAATATTTTTATATTTTTATATTTATGAAAATTATTCTTGTTTGTCATACATATTTTTATTTAATATGATGAATATATGATATTAGAAATGTGCCTAAATGTTTTCTACAAAATTTTCTTTGTATTTTTATACTTTTTTGTATTTTCATTATTATTATTATTATTATTAAATTGTGACACCAATGGTTGACAAATTTGACCAAAAAGGTTTATTTGTTTATTTTCCACCAAATAGAAAAACAACTTTATTTTTTGTTGGTTTTAAATTTGTGTTTTATTTATATCATTAATAAAAATATTTATTTTTTGTTACTCTTACTTTTCTTTAATATGGTTAATTAATATAAGATTCAATAAAAGAATGGGAGTTAATACCATAAATATGAGACTTGATGAAAATGAATTGGGTGAGATAAATGAAGTAGTTCAAATTACATTTTGTGCCCTCACAATTAGAGAGAGACCAAATTCAAAAGCAAGGGTAATCTTGTCTAGAAGACAAGAATATGATTCAATTAATGTTAATGGGAATTAATACCTATAACATTTAATGAGAGAGATTCTACCCTTATGGTTAGAGAGTCACTAAATTCAAAAATTAGGGTATTTTAGTTAAACAAAGTATATATTTGGCTCCAATGGCATTTATAGATGAGCCATATGTTTATTTGTACAACTTTGCTTTAAACGTTTTTTTGTTTTTGTTGTTTGGTGGGCATTGCTTTAAACATTTTTTACTTTTCACCTTAGATTAACGCCTCATAAAATATGCTACATAAGCATTTCATTTCAATAAATGTTGGGGTGTTGGGGGAAACGAGATGCCTTAGGCACACAAATCAAAGTGTTTCAGTTTTTTAGTATTTATTTGGTAAATGGTAAAACAAAACAATGGTTTTATATGCAATAAATGCCAATGCTTATGTGGCATTGATGTGGCGACATTTTTTTAATAAATGCCCATAGAACCAAACACCCCCAAAAGTTTTGCATAATCATAAGCTTCTAATAGTACTATAGATATGTATTTAAAACTTATATTTTGTTTGTTACTAAAGTTGGTTTCAATTTTTTAACAATTCATTTTTTTTATTAAATATAGGTGATGTTTAGTGATGTGGCTGTTTCTACTTGAAATGTTGCCAAGTTAGCACCACCTAAGCATTTTGAGTTTAAATAAATGTTAAGGCTGTGTTTGGATGGGGTGTAAAACTTGGTTCGGTGTATTTTTACATTCCGGTCCAATTTTGCAGTCATTTGGATGGGATGTAAAAATACACTGAAAATTGGTGTAAAAGTGATTTCCGATTTTTTTTTTTACTTTGATTGTCAATGTATTTTATACATCGATATTTTTGATGTAAAACTCCATCGAAGTAAACAAGGTGTAAAAACTCCGAATTAGCCAACAACTCTTCGTCTCCTTTGATCCTCTCTCTCTCACTATTGAGCACTTTGCTAGCACCCTCACCACCGTTCTACTGGTCACCCCCTCTCTTCCACTCCCTCCCTCTCTCTCGCTCTTTCTCTTCTTTTCTCACTATCTTTCACATATTCAAACGCCCTAATCTCATAACACTGAGGACGCTCTCAAGTTGTCATCATCCCCACCTCGCAACGAACAGAAGGTACCAGATCTAGAGCTGGCTACACCTTGGCCCTGTTCATGACTACAACCATTGCCAATGGCTCTACTCGCATCGTTCCTACAACTCAAATGGGAATGGCACCCTATACACATCAGAACATTCAAATTCAAAACCCTAGCTCTGGCTCCACCACCACCAACATTCTTGCTCTGCCAACTCTCTAATCATTCCTTCTTTACCCCCTTATTGGCATTCCAAGCCAGAGGCTTGGAGCTTCTTGCATCGGAGCCTCCACGTCGTACCTGACAAACTGGGCTACTCCTCCCCACATGGATCCCACCTCAACCAAGACTACTTGGCCATTTCCAGAACTTGTACTCCCCAGTTGAGTTACTGCGTGAGCAAGGGGCACTACTAACCTTTCAAGAAGCCACCCTTCCAGCAGTCATCTTTGGTCGGTTTCCGCTATTCCCAGCCGAACGACTTATGGAGAATGGCCATATATTGATGTTGAGCTTCGTTGCGTTCACACCACTACTACTTTTCCTTTCTTTCTTCTTGTCTTTGTCTCTGTCTTCATGATTGTTGGTGGTTGTAGAGGATGCCACGGCTTCTGCTTTCCTTTCACCCTTCTTGAAAATGTCCCCCCATCGCTTGAATGTCAAAAATACAAGTGGTGACTCGGATAACAAAGTTGCTGACTCTAGTCTTGACCCAAGCTCTGATTCGGGTTCTGGAGTGTGCATCTCCTCTACATTGGCTTTGGGTTCCGAGACAGGTGGGTTGGAGTGGTGGGAAGGGAGGTGGAGTGGGAGCAGAATGCCGTCAACGAATAATTCATCAGTAGAGTGGAGGTTGGGTTGTGGGAAGGATGGGTTTCTAACCATCTAGAACTTGAACTCAAGCGAGTTGGAAGCACTGCTCCTCCTTCCACTATTGCTGGGTGAGAGAACTTTGTGGGTTGCAAGTGTTTGAGCTTCTGGTTCAATTCTGGGTTTCTCTATGGATGCGATCATGCGAGAGCCGGCCAAAAAGGGAGAGAGAGAGTGTGTGAGAGGGATGAGGAGGGAAGTGGGTAGTAGTTTTTGTTGTACAGAGGTGAGTGGTGTGAAGTTTCTTTCTTTCCTCGGGAATCGGCACATGGTTCCGTGCAATAGTTTTTATGTAGGCTTTTATTTCAAAACAATTGAATTTGACATTAATAGGCATTTTTAATTCTGGGTGTAGTTTTACACCCATGTTAATTCCAAACACACATAAAAAATACTCTCATGATTTACACTCATCTTTCAAACGCACAACAGTGTAAAACTAAACATTGACCGGTTCAACTTTTGTGATGATACATTTGGCCGTTTTTAATTTACATCGATGTATTTTTGTATTTACACCGAAAACAAATATAACCTAATTTTTTATTCAGTTGAGACTGTTTTGAGTTAAAAGTCATAAAATGTTTTTTTTCAAAACCATGGGCGTTGGGAGAACATTAATTTGATGTTTCTTCCATTAACCGCCCACTTGAAAAAAAAAAAATTAGTCCAATGGCCTAGCTCTTACTTGGCAATGAATTATATTCTAGTGCATCATATACAACCAAAGATGGATATACATAATCAATTCCCAAATACCCATAAATCCCACCCCCAATACATCCAAATCTATGTGTAATGAGTCAACTAGCGGAGAGGCCCTCATTAGGCTGGAATGGAACCGTCGACCTGTTGATCCATTGACCTAGTCCTTGGCTAAAAACTGTTGAATCGGTCAACGATCCATTGACTTGAGCGGTCGAATTGTTAATTCGTCGACCTGTTTAATGGTTTTTGACCGTTTTTTTTTAATTGGAAACTATCTAGGCAATTAGTTCTGTTTTTATCCTAATCTCAGTCCCTGGTAAAAAATCGTTGAATCGGTCAATACTCATTGACCCAAGTAGTCGAACCATTGACCCGTTCAATGATTTTTAGTTATTTTTTTTAATCTTTATTGTCAGAACGGGCCATCTGTTCGAACCGAACAGTCGAACCATCAACCCGAAAACCAGTGGCCAGAACGGTTCCATTTTCAAGTCGTATGAGTCACAAGCTCGAATGACATAACACGTATGGTACTGCTTAATGGACCTCACACACTCAATTTTTTTGTCAGAATGGGTCATTCATTTTTTTTTTTTGATTGGGAACCGTCCAGGCAACCAGTTCCGTTTTACCCCAATCCCGGTCCCTGGCCAAAAACCGTTGAATCGGTCAATAGTCCATTGACCTGAGTGGTCAAACCGTTAACCCATTGACCCATTCGATGGTTTTTGGTTGCTTTTTATTTTTTTAATTTTTGTTGTCAGAATGGTTTGTCCGTTCGAACCGTCAACCCGAAAATCAGTAGCCAGAACAGTTCCATTTTCGACTTGTATGAGTCACACGCTCGAATGACATAACACGTATGATACTGCTTAATGAATCTCACACACTCAATATTTTTCTTGTAATTTTTGTTGTTAGAATGGATCACCCGTTCGAACCGAACGATTGAACCGTTGACCCGAAAATCGATGGCCAAAACGGTTTTGTAATTTTTTGTTGTCAGAATGGGCCGTCCGTTCGAACTGAACGGTTGAACTGTCAACCCAAAAACCAGTGGCCAGAACGGTTCCGTTTTTGAGTCATATGAGTCAAACGCTCGAATGACATAACATGTACGATACTACTTAATAGACCTCACAAACTCAATTTTTTGCCTATAATTTTTGTTGTCAGAACGGACCGCCCGTTCGAACTGGATGATTGACCTATTGACCTGAAAATCGGTGGCTAGAACAGTTCCATAATTTTTTGTTTGTAATTTTTGTTGTCAGAACGGGCCATCCGTTCGAACCAGACGGTCGAACCATCGATTGTCAGAACGTTATTAACAACATTTATCAATAATAGTAAGTAATTATACTATTTAATTAAATAATCATTAATGATAGTTTTAATAATATTTAATATAACAATAATTACTAAATTTATTAACAATATTTATAATTTTAATTTAAAGTAAAATTAAAGTAAATATCTATTTATTAACAATATTTATAATAATAGTAATTATTAATTATAATCACTAATTATATATTTATTAAATTACTGTAATAATCAGTAATTTATTAACAATATTTTTTAATATTTAATTTAAAGTAAAATTAAAGTAAATATCTATTTATTAACAATATTTATAATAATAGTAATTATTAATTATAATCACTAATTATATATTTATTAAATTATTGTAATGATCAGTAATTTATTAACAATATTTTTTAATAACAGTATTTATAATTTTAAATTAAATATCTAGTTATTAATAATATTTATAATAATAGTAATTATTAATTATAATCACTAATTATGAATTTATTAAATTACTGTAATAATCAGTAGATTCCATTAACTGTCCATTAATTACTATAATTACTGGGTTGTGAACTCTCACGTGGGAATCTACTCGCATGAATAGATTCCATTTGCTGCACGGAGAGAGCATCCGTTTTATATATATATATATATAACAATTATTTTTAAATTCCACCATTGCCTGAGAGATCATTATAGCAGGATGGTTAAGTTGCAATGCCAATACCAAATACAATACAACTCAAAAACACATGTTCAACCTCTAATCAGCACAAGTAACAACAAAACAAGTTTTATGTGAGAATGTATATAGTGACACTTTCATATGAAATTAGGGATGCAAATGGATTGGATTGGATTTAAATTGTATCTGAATCTAATTCTATAATATAAATTCTATATCCGATTCAATATGATGATTCAATGGATATTACAAAGAGTCAAAGATTAATTCAAATTCAAATTCGTTAAAGATGTCAGATATCCAAATCTGATCAGACTCGATTTAATTATCCATTGGTATTAAAATTTAACAAATTATTAACAGGAAAAAGACATTGTATACAAAGAAAAAAGCACAAGCATTTTTTTCAACCATTATTGGATCTTGAAGTGATAGATAATGATATCAAACACAACCATAATATTAAAGTCAAATTTTAGTTCATTTTATTACCAATGTATAATATTTTTTATCATTTTTTTACTTAATTTATTTATACCACTTGATATCCTATTGCAATCCGAGTCCGATATAAACTTACCTTGAACTTTGGGGGTTGTGTCAAGTCAGTCCCCAAACTTCAAAACATGTTTTTATAATACCATGAACATTCAAATTGTGTCTAATAGCTCCCAACATGTCTTTGTAGTACCATGAACATTCAAATTGTGTCTAATAGTTCTCTTAATTGACCCTTAGTTATTTTTCAAAATAACAAAATAATTTCAAAATAACAAAATTATCAGGTATACATTAAATAATTTCAAAATAACAAAATTATTTTTTATGGTATTTTTCTGATCATTTTACCCATTTGTGTCTGAGTGTTAAAAGAAGAAAAAGGGTTGCGAAACCGGGCAGTGACCGTCCAATTACAATTGATCGTTGAATGGAGGAACTTGAAAACGGGAGCGGGAGCTTTAACAGTTGATTGGTGTCTGGTGTCATAACCCTATTTCCCCTTTCCTTCTTCTAACAAAGATGGATAAAATGGTAATTTTACTGTTTTTTTTTTTATCTATCACTTTGTTAAAACATTGATTTGAATTCGAATAAATAAGCAAATCAAATCTGGATCTACTACGCATCTGATTCAATTCAATGCCCCAATCGAATCGAAGAGTGTTTGTCAAAGGCTAACGTCACGTCGTCACGTGAGGCCCCACGAATGTAAATACAACGAATATATAAGCAGACAGAACCCCTGGTTAAGTTTGTGCGTTTGATTTGAGCGGGAGATAACAATGAAGGATCACGAACTCGAACTAGAGAAAGCAAAGCTGCTTAGCTTAGCTATCGATTTCGGCTTCGATGAGAAGTCTTCAAAGAAATGTCTGGATCGTCTGGTTCAACTCTACGGTAATCCAAAACCCTAGCTCTTCTTTCTTACTCGTGTCCTTTCGAAACCACTCGCGCGAACCCCTTCCCCCATGAAATGTATTCATACGTTGGTTTGTTGAACGAATCAAGATGTTATGCAATTTCAAAGAGAGTGTAGAGATAACGGAGGAGAGGATGGAAATCTGAAAGGATTTACTGAAGTCTTTCGGATAAAAAATGTGTTGGGAGGTGGAGTTTTCTAGCAGTTGATAAATGAAGTATAAGCTGTTTGTTCGACAGGGGCACAGATGACTCCGTACTTAACGGAATGTATAAAGAAGTTAACCACAATATGAATGCCCGGTGTTTATATTTCCTTGCATTGTCTTCACGATTAGTGTTCCCCTGTCCTTGATCGAACTAATCACTTGGGTTGTCCTAAATTTTCAAACTCGACCATAGTGGCTGTGATAAATTTCAAGTAAATTGATAGAAACAACGAGGAACAATTAGTGTGAAGAAGAAACCATAATATTTATTGGTATTAATAAATACGAGGAGCACAATGTATAGGAGGAATCTTCGAGTTGAGATTTAATACAAGAGAATACCTCTTTATTGGTAGAATATCGGCCGAAAAGCAGCATTTTTTCAAGCTTGATAGCGGCTGCTTCATGCTAAAATGCCGAAACTGTATTCAGTCCACTCTTCTTTCCCAATTTGCATAGTATTTGCTGGAAGCTTTCAAAAGCATAACTTTTATCTCCCTTATTAGATAGAAAAAAGGGACATATCCCCAGTTATTTGGGGTCTTGGAAGGGGTGGATAGGATATGGATCTAACCCCAGCATTTTTTTACACAAAGTGGTTGCTCTCATACTCAAACCTGCGTTCACATGCCTGTCATCCTGAAATTTTACTATTCCACAAATCAATGGCCACTTAAGGTGTCCTCTCATAAAGCTAAATGAACTATCCATACTATACTGCTAAACCCTATGAATTTAATGAAATCATAAGGTCTTAAATACTCGGCACATAGAAAGCTTAACATTAGTTATTTGATCTAGTTGGTTGTTGATTATCTTTCATGAAAGCAATGCAAATAATGAAAATTCATGTTTAATACTACAAAAATATTGCCACATTTAAGTCAAATAGGTCACCAGTAATTGACATTATTAATGATCATACACCGAGGTCCTACATTTTGGTGATATAAAGAAAAATTGTCATGATTTTCTCATATACGTCTATAGGAACTTATGATGAAAGTCAAACTATTTCCCATCTATATTAGATGGAATTTCCTAATAAACAATAAGATTTTACCCCAGATTTCTTGATCTCATTTTTCACCATCCATCTTCTTTTTCATTTTTTTATATGTTTCTCTCATGCAGGAGAAGATGGAAAGGATTTTGTTACTGTTGAGCATTGTGGTGATGATTATCTTGCAGCACTGGCTGAATCCATGCAGGACAGTGAAGATTGGGATGATTTGCAAGCAATGGAATCAGAAGCTTGTGGAGCTTTAACTAATATGTTTGATAAAGAAACCAAAGATGACTATGAAACAGAAAATGAGGACAAGTCTCAAAGCTATATCAGTGTTAGTGAAGATTCACCTCAACCTATGACTCAAGAACATTTCATGACAATTGATTCATCTAGTGACGGGGAAGGATCAGATTCCGGGTTTCCAAACAACAACCCTAGGGGATCTTGTTCTTCATCTTCTTTTGATAGAAAGAATAGCTCTTCCTTTGCTCAAAGTTCAGGAAAGCATCCTCTGAAATCTAGTGTAAGCAATTCTTCTGAAGGAGCTTTCTTGCTTTCCATTGTTTCCTTTTGTGCAGTATTGAAGGTGGAGTGTGCTTTGTTTAAATCAACCATGAGTTTCACTACTTTGTTTCTGAAGATTGCAATGATAAAAGATCATAAAGAGAAATTGGTTTTTTTTCCGGGAAGGATTGGGATGGAATGTGAACTGAAAAGTCTATCTTGTGCATCTGGTTGAACTCGATTATGTATTCCTCAGTGATTTTCTGTCCTAGTTTTGACTACATACTGAGCAATTTCTTCTAGCATGTACCATAAAAAAGTTTTAAGATGTTGAATGTGCATAGGCACTAAAATTTTGAACCTTTCCAAGTTATTGTCTATTCATTAGTTTGAGCCTTCCAGTTACTGAAGTTGTTTTTTTTTTACTTTTCTTGATTGTTTTGTTGGAGTGTAAAAGCAGCATCATAGAGCATTCAATTTCATCAATTTCCAATGGAAAAACATGTCAGATCAAGTCAAAAGATGAACAAGAAACTTTAGCATATGAAGACCTGCAAGCTCTGGATGATATTGAATTGGCAAATGTAGTGATTTTTGGTAATAGAACATTTAGACCTCTGCAGCATCAGGCTTGTAAAGCAGCTATGGAAAAGAAAGATTGCTTTATTCTTATGCCCACAGGTGGTGGTAAAAGTCTATGTTACCAGGTAATTCCCACTTTTCACCAAGTCTTTTATGGAAGAACAAAAGTCCAGACTTGTGTTTTCTATTATAGTGAAATTATACCATGCTCCATGGTGTTTCTTTTTCCTTTTTTTTTGTTTTACTTTAATGGACTATTAATGTTTCCCCATATGTCGTGCACTCCATCATGTTTTGTCCTTCCCTTTTAAGGTTTAGTGCATATCATATGTGTTTCGACTGCTGCTACAGTAACCTGAACCAGCAAGAGGAAGAAGAAGAAAAGGAAGAAGAAGAGAAGAAGAAGAAGGAAAAGAAGGGACTGTCGAATCTGATAGGTAAACCCTATCAGTCGACCCCTTAATAGTAATTAGTCGCTAATAATTTCTACAAAGACTAAACTGCCCTTACTTAAGTGTGGAGCAGAGTGTCTCTAATAAAATTGCCACATGAGCATACAACTTAACAAAGATAAGATGACTAAACTACCCTTATTTGGCTCACTTTAACACTCCCCCTCAAGCTGGAGAATATATGTCATATAATCCCAGCTTGTTACATAGATAGTTCACTTTCCCTGAGCTTAGAGCTTTTGTAAACAAAT
>NW_010729096.1:2391443-2409444 GCF_000365185.1 Nelumbo nucifera | reverse complement strand
TGTGGAAGGAGTTAGGTCTGCTTGTTTACTGTCACTGATATCAACCTCACCAGCTACAACATGATTAGCCCATTTAGAGGGAGGGCCATGTAGATCATAACAGAAATTCACCGTGTGTCCTTCCCTGCCACAATGAGTACACTTCCTTGCAGAGTTACTCTTTCCTTTTCCACGGCCTCCCCCTGAGTCACGACCACCACCCCAGCCAAACATGGAACTGCCACGGCCTCCTCGGGAGGTATCTCCTTCCCCTCTTGTACCATGTCCACTTCCTCTAGCTGTCACAAGTGCTGATCTATCAGACTGTGTGGGATTCTCTGTCTGTCCCAAAGAAATCCTACGAAGCCGTGCAAATACTTCCTCAAGAGTAGRAAGGGTAGAGCTCCCTAATATTTAGGCTCTAACTAGTTCATACTCCGATTTCAGCCCCACTAAGAATCTTGTAACATCTAGTCGTTCCCTCTGTTGTTACTGAACTTTAACATCTGAAGTGAGGGGATGATAGACATTGAGTTCATTCCTTATATTCTTCGTGCAGACATAGTACTCTTCTAGGGTTTTATTTCCTTGTTGCAAATCAAAGTATTCCTGATAAAGTTGATATACCCTTGTAGTTATCTTGTCCAGAATACAATTTCTTAGCATGTTCCCATATATCCTTAGTCGTATCTAGGAACATGAAGTTGGCACTAATTTTGGGTTTCATACTATTCCATAGTCAGGTCATGATTTGAGCATCCTCTTGTTCCCAATCATCAAACCTTGGAGAGTCAGCCGGTGGTTTATCTTCTTTTACATGCTTCACTTTCCTCTTTGCCTTGAGGAAAACTTCCACTGATTTGGCCCATGGAACATAGTTCTCCTCATTCAGTTTAATTGAGGTCATCTGTACACTTAGGTAGGCAGAGGGAACCACCACACTAGGTTTCTGATCATTATGCCCATCTCCCATTGCTGCCATGGTATTCTTTCACCGTTGCCTCTAACCTGAATTCTCAGCTACAAACTGAGTGTTGTTATTAGGAGTTTGATGTTCCAACACCTATAGCAGCCCCTAAACACAATAATAGGTACACAAGCCTTGTTCTTGTTCACACTACTACTGATTTCACAACACCACGAACCACATAAACATCAATTCAACACTTACTAATCACATGCAAGCCCTCTTACAACCACTCAATAAAAATTGTGCATCACAAGCACCACCACATATTCATATCTATTACACCCGGTACAGACCTGTTTAACACCTTTAAGAGGGCACCACACGACCACAAGGGACTCAGCTAGGTCACTGCATTACACTTTACACCACTCGGCCACTTACAGCAGCCCTTACACCACTCGGCAACTTACAGCAGCCCCTACACCATTCGGCTACTGTACACACAGCCCGTTCTTGGGATTTTCTCCAAGAACTAGGGCAACAATAAACCTAGTTCTCTAGGTTCTGATCAATACTAGCAGGTTCTTGAAGATTTTTTACCCAGAAATACCAGCAGCACAAGGAGAAGAAATAACTGACGACCTTTTGAGAGTCTCAACCAACCATTCACTGCTGAGGTCGTTTTCCTTAATGAAGAAGGTTATGCGCAGCAGAGAGAGATGAGCTGAGATGTTTCAGACCTAGGACGAACCAGCTTTCTCCATTAACAGCCCAGAAACGAAGAAAGAGAGGACACGAACACTGCTGAGATGTTTCACGAACTGAAGTAGGTCAGGAACCTTGCTCTGATACCATGTTTCGACTGCTGCTACAGTAACCCGAACCGGCAAGAGGAAGAAGAAGAGTAGAAGGAAAAGAAGGGCTGTCGAATCTGATAGGTAAACCCTATCAGTCGACCCCTTAATAGTAATTAGTCTCTAATAATTTCTACAAAGACTAAACTGCCATTACTTAAGTGTGGGGCAGAGTGTCTCTATAAAACTGCCACATAAGCATACAACTTAACGAAGATAAGATGACTAAAATACCCTTATTCGGCTCACTTTAACAATATGGGATGCTATGCAGACAATGTCATAATTGTTATTTAATACTTTTCACCTAACCTAAAATTTACTATGTTCTCTTTGTGACAGTTAATTATCTTGCATTTTTTTCTTTTTCTTTTTTTGCAACATGGAAGTTTGTTTGCTGGTGTTTGTTTATCATTAAAATGTGTTTTGAAGTGTTTTGGGCTTTAGTGCCTAGGGCTACTCTGAACATTTTACTGCCTTTTCCTTGTGGTGTTTTAAGTTGCTACTTTATCCATTATTTTGCATCATGTACAGCTACCAGCAACTCTGCATCCAGGTGTTACAGTTGTTGTGTGCCCCTTACTTTCCCTCATTCAAGATCAGATTGTTACTCTGAACCGTAAGTTTGGAATACCAGCAACATTTTTGAATTCTCAACAAACTGCTTCCCAAGGAGCAGCAGTCCTCCAAGAACTGAGGCAAGAACCCTTTACTTTTGTGTTTTTTTCCTTTTATTTTTCTTGTGAAAAAAAAACTTCGTTTATGAAATTTGGCAGAACTACTTTGTTACTGTTCAATTGTTATGATCGTTCCACTGTCCAGTTAAACTTTATATTCCATTTTCTAGGAAAGCTAAACCATCATGCAAGCTCTTATATGTCACTCCTGAAAGGGTTGGCGGAAATCTATCATTTATTGAGGTCCTAAGAAGCCTACACCAGAAGGCAAGTGTTTTGAGTTTACATTTAAATCTGATAATATTTTTATTTGCTACAGAAAGTTCAAATGTTTGCGGCTATCCATCAGATATAGTGCTTTGGAGGAACCTAACCATTATAACGTAACAGGGACAGCTAGCGGGATTTGTTATTGATGAAGCACATTGTGTAAGGTATATTTGCTCTTTGGTTCATTAGTAATGGACTTTTTGCTACTGCTTCTACTTATGCATATTTAGGGACCAATCATTAAATCAAAGATGAAAGTGAGATGACCAATAGGCGGACTGCCATTAGGAGAGGTCCTAGGAGAAAAGTCAGATTTACTGGATATTTCAAACTACCCATTTAAGTTCATAACATTCTCCAAGCAAGAGATGGCCTGCCAATTTAATGTTTATGATTTCTGCATAGTCCTTGATATTTTCATTAGATGTATGACATTTTTCTCTCATTTAACCTGAGAAACCCACTGCTTATTTACTTTCTAACTTAATATCCATATCTAGCTCAAGAATCCCACTGATATTTCCTTCTTTATATATCAGCCAGTGGGGACATGATTTTCGTCCAGACTACAGAGGATTAGGATGTCTTAAGCAGAATTTCCCAGATGTTCCAGTGATGGCATTAACTGCAACGGCAACCCAATCAGTTCGGAAGGTAATAAGATTATAACAAGGACTTTTTATGGGGTTCTGGGTACTGAGTAAATTTGTCCTAATTTTGATGATTGCAGGACATCTTAAATACTTTAAGAATTCCCCATGCTCTTGTTCTTGAAACAAGCTTTGATAGACCAAATTTGAAGTATGAAGTAGTAAGTAAGACCAAGGATCCACTGAAACAGCTTGGACAGCTACTTAGAGATCGTTTCCAAAATATGTGTGGAATTGTCTACTGTCTTTCAAAGAATGAGTGTGTGGAAGTCTCAGCTTATCTGAACGAGAAGTGTAAGATACAGACCGTATATTATCATGCTGGGTTGGCTGCACGGCAAAGAGTTGCTGTCCAAAGAAAATGGCATACAGGAGAGGCCCATGTTGTATGTGCCACAATTGCTTTTGGAATGGGGATAGACAAACCTGATGTTGTAAGTCCATATCTGCGGATAAAATGCTTGACCTGCAGTATAAGGTGTGCTTTTATTTATTTATTCTGATATTTTTGGGTGTTCTCAATTCTTCCAGCGTTTTGTTGTCCACAATACAATGTCCAAATCCATAGAAAGCTATTACCAGGAGTCAGGAAGAGCAGGAAGAGATGGTCTTCCGGCAGTATGCATTGCCTTGTACCAAAAGAAAGATTTCAGCCGGGTTGTTTGTATGTTAAGGAGTGGACAAGGATGTAAAAGTGAAAGCTTTAAGACAGGCATGATGCAAGCAAGAAAAATGCAACAATATTGTGAACTGAAGGTATTTTCATTTCTTGATAGTTTAATGCAGGAAGCCATTCCACATGATTTCTTGTAGTGCATTCTACTTCGATAGCTCAGTTCAATCTATAGATTCTCTAGGTCCATCCTATCTAATCAGTTCTCAGATCATAGATTTCCAGCCTTTTTTTTTTCACACCAAAGTATGTGGATTTTTCAGACTGAATGTCGGAGGCAAACCCTACTGGAACACTTTGGAGAGGCCTTCAACAGAGATGGCTGTAAATATGGTCCTAATCCCTGTGATAACTGCCTCAAGGTATCCAAATGAGCTAAGATGGTTATACTCCCACCGGTTGAGGTGGTTCAAGTTCCAGGAGTACCTGTTGTAGCTTCACCAGCCAAACATCAGTGTCAGTTCCGAGCAACAAGGGGTGCGTGGGATGTTGGGTTATTATTAATATTTCTATTCCTATTTGCTACATTTGTAATGGAAGCATTTTAGTAGAGTGCTGGCCTGTGGACTAAAGAAAAAACTCTTGGTTATCATTATGGCTAGGGCGCTGTGTGGGGGTGATCTGTGATCAACTGATCATGACCCTTGCACCTGGAATTTTGCGCATGAGCTAGTAATGATCACCCCTAGCGCTGTGAAAATGGTTAGAGATGCTCTTGCAGAAATTATTTTGCTGGACTTCTTGTAATATTGCTCTTAATTTCCAGCATCCTTTTTCTTTATCTTTCTTTTTCCATTTGCCCTTAGGCTCAGTTTTGAAGGAGTACATGTATAATGCAAATACATAAAAAATAGTATAAAATATAAGGTTTTACACTCTAGATATTTGTAAGAAAATGTTACAATTTTGGGAAAAAGTACACGCGTCAGGTAGCTAAAGTTCATTAAGCCCTAGGGATACATGGTTTCAACATGAAACTATGAATGGTTCATTTTCTCTCCATTAGTGAAATCAAGTATAGAATAACAATTACTCAATCAATAAATCACCAAGTCTTTTGATAAGGTAAATCTACCCTCCTAAGGGATTAATGTTAGATGAAATGTATTTAGGTCCTGTGCGCTTTTCATTAAGTTACTTATTTGGGTAAATGTATTTACCCAGGTAAGTGTTTCCTAAGAAAGACTTACCTGGGTAAGTGCATTTGTCCATGTTCTTTAATTTCTCATGTAAACAAAGTAATGATCATTTGTCATAAAAATTCATTATTAAAAGGGGTAATTTTGTCACATTCAAGTGTTGCTAATTTCTCCCATAGTTGGAAAAGTTATTTATATACCTAGGAGATGGGTATCTAGGAAAATAAACTTTTCCTGGTCCCTACATAAATCTGAAAAAAGAACATGGGGTTCTTGGTCAATGGGAATCAAAATCCCATTGACCAACTTCCTCCCTCTCAAAATCCAAAAAAAGAACACCCCCTTAGGGTAAATTGCTGAAACCTCTCCTGAAGTTTCTAACCATTGCTGAAACCTCTCAGTTGCAAGTAGACTTCTGATGGAATCTTTAAAAAAGACAAAAATGTCTAAGATACCCATGCAATTACTATTTGAGGCTGGTTTCTATAGAAAAAAAATGCAACTTTATAAATCACAAAAAATAGAGAATTTAAAGTTGCATATTTACATTTGAGGCTTTTGAGTGATTGATATGAAGGGTAAATTTGAAAAATAAATCAATTTTAGAAAAGAGATTAGATTTGGAAGGGCTTAGGCTAATGGTTGTGTGAAGAAAAAATTTGGAAAAATAGCATTTTGGTTTAAAATTAACTGCATGGGTATTTTAGACATTTGCATGCCCTTTTTTAGAAGATTATGACAAAAGGGGTTAACTTGCAACTATATTAGAAAGTTCAGGCAGGATGATTATAATTACCATGGTTTTCAAAATCGGACTGGACCGAATGGTCGAACTGGAAAAACCGAGAACTAGTCAGGTGACTGGTTCCATTTTTCCCAAAACCGGATTTCCTGGTCAGTGAACCGCTGAACCGGGCGGTTAACCATTCGAACTGTTCGAGTGGTTTTGACCGTTTTTTATTTTTTTGATTTTTTGATTTTTTGTCAGAACGGGTCGAATGTTCGATTCGAACGGTCGAACCGTTCGACCCGGCAACTGAACCCTTGACTAGTTTGATCACTGGGTTGGTTTTAAAAACCATGATAATTACTAAATTCAAGGGAGGTTTCCACAACAACCAGAAACTTCAGGGGAGATTTTAGCAATTTCCCATGAATTTAAAAAAAAAAGCATTTATATTGTCATTTCTTTCCTACTAATTAGAAAATCTTTATAAGAATTGATTTAAAAAAGTCCAGATCTATTTCTCACGGTGCACGCCTTACACCGTCCTCACAGCATGTCTTGGCCGCACATCAGGAACATCTCCCATACTTAAATTTAGGGAAAATTCCCGCTGTACTTTAGGCCAAGTGCCAATTTAATACCTGAACTTTAAAATGCCACAATTTAGTACCCTAACTTTCATTTTGCCACAATCGAGTACCTGGCGTAAATTTACCATTAAGTGTCATGGGAAAAGACACAAATGCCCCTTAAGTTTTATCTAATTTTTTATTGTTCACCGCCACTGTTCATCGTCTCCTTCGTTGAACACCGCCCCAACGTGGCTGCTATGCCACCGTGAAACTCCTCCTCCTCTATAAGAATGAGACCGTAAAACTCATTTGCCTGTACCTTCGCAAAGCTACAGAGAGAGAGAAGAGCCCCAAGAGAAGAGAAATATAGAGAGAGATGGAGATGGGACATGCAAGTGCAACTCCGCCTGCATCTGCTGCCACCGGATTCGGGGGATGGAATTCTTATTACCATACCTCTTCTCCTCCTCCGGGGGAAACCCATGAACCCAATGAGGAAACCAGCATTAGATAACTCGACTGTGATGATTGACGAGATCAACTTGCTTAAAGAGAAGTTGACAGAGAAGGAGAAGCAATTGGACATGGTTCGGGAAGAGAACGAGCTCTTGAAAAAGAAGGTGAAGGAGACAGCGGTGAAGCCTGCTTCTTTTCTAGTTATGGAGGAGGAATCCGCTCTGAAGAAACACCAGATGACCTGACCACTTTCGGCTACCTTCATCTGTTTTGACCACCACTTGTCTAGCATCGTTGAACAACTTTAATGCGGCAGAGGACTGGGAACACTATCAGAGCTGAAGTGGGAAGTGGAACATGTGGATCAGTAGGTACATCTTCGTTGTGATTTAGAAACACCAGAAGATATTGAGGGTGCAGACAGAGCAGTGGAGGAAGGCAGTCGATGCAGCAACGGCGGTGTTGGCCGACGGAATGGAGATGAAACTGAGGAGAAAACAACAAAGCCCACCAGCCCACCGCCCGACACCAAGTACAGGGTTGTCATCCTCATGCCCGGAGACAACGAGCCAACATTCATCGCAAAGCCCGTCTCTTCACCCAACATTAGTAGCAGTGATGAACAGAGCCCCAAGAGAGAGAAATACAGAGAGAGATGGAGATGGGACCTGATGCCACGACTTCCATTGCTTTGATGCCCGACTTAGTTGCGGCTTGACAAATGCCCCCTCTGTTTTTCTCTGCTGAAGCACTAAGAACACTGCACATCAAGAACTGTCCTCAGTTGACTTGGACGCCATTTTCGCCATCGCCATGTCTTCTACAACAGCTTGAGGAGTTGGAGTTAGAAGGTGACGTAGGGGGTTTTTCAAGATCATTACCGTCAAATAACAAAATAAAGGTATCGACTATATGGTCTTCACCTTTTGAGTCACTCCCCAGTGATCTGGAAAATTTAACGGCACTTCAAACCTTGTGGATCCGCTTTTGCTACTTTATTATGTCCATTCCTGTCGAGTTGCAACGTCTCACATCGCTACCGAAGTTGGAGATTTATCATTGTCATCTACTAGAAGAACGTTGTAAGAAAGAAGCAGGAGAAGACTGGATGAAGATATGCCGCATCCAACGGCGAGCCTCCTGTATTCTGTTTCATTTTCTTGAGAAACAAGATGATAAACAGTGTATTTTTAAGAGTAATTTTGGCATTTTCAAAATTCATAAATTATACGTGAGGTCATGTGATATACATAAATGATGGTCCATTAATGGTAGGTACGTTATGAGCGCGCTCTGTTAGGAGAAGATCCCAATTCGTTTAAGAAACGCTGTCTGAATTAACGCTGGTCGCTGGTAATTAATCTTGCACATGTAATAAGAAACTTGTGCATTTGCATGTAAATTTAATTCTTCTATTTAAAATGTTAAGCAAGGTCACCAGAGGAATGCTTTCGTAGTTACCTATTACCACTCTCGAAGGTGAAAGAGTTCTGCAAAAGACAAAGAAAGCAGAACTCTTTCTCCTTTATCCACTATTCATGTGTATTTTTACTGTTACTAATTCTTTGTATTCAAATTTCTGGATCGAATGAAATATATTTGAAAAAAACGGAGAGAGAAAGAAGAAGAAGAAGCAGAAATAAGCGAACCCCTTCTTTATTGTCACTTATCACATACGTATAAGACATAAGACGAATTAAATAAGAAGAAAGAGAAGACCCATGAACCATGATTTCATGAAACTACAGCGATATTACTGGCGACCCCTCCTCGTTGCCGTTCGTCTCTGTATTACGAATTAACTATTGATTGAATTCAGATGCTGAAGCCTCATCTGCTCGTAGAAACGAGCGATGAACTCTTCAGCCTTTGCATCGATCATTTCGTCCCCGTTGTCATCATCTCCGTCCTCATCCTGCTCGCTCCTATCAAGCTCTTGGAGGTTCTGCGCCGAAGCATAGCGACTCATGCTGTCGGTGGAGCTCGAGGGGGTCAAGGTAGTTGACTTGGGCGGCAACGGCAACGAGGAGGGTTGAGGGTGCACGTCCTGGAAAGCTTCCACTGTTGTGGGGTTGTTTTCAATGGTTATGGGCGGCAGTGGGGATTGGTGGTGGAGTTGCAAGAGGCGCATTGCACCCAGAAGTCTCTTCCATAGGCTCTTGGTAGCAACCCCAACATGGACGGAGTTAGACTTTCCGGCCGACCGGTGTCGTAGCATAAACAGCGCTATCTTGATCAGGTTCAGTGGGCCATTCTTCTTCTTCTTCATCTTCTTCTGTTTCAGCGAGGGGGAGACAGGTTCTTGTTCATTATTGTTGTCGAAGGTGTCTTCTTTCTCCATCACAAAAGGGGAGAAAGAGAAGGACACCTGCTTTTATGTGTATGCGTCTGATATCCCTACCCTGCCTTAAGCAGGGCAGGGAGAGAAGAGAAGAAGGGGTCGAAAACTGAAACTACATCGCCATTATTTATAGGCAGATGAATTCCTTCGGTTTGCCCTGAATTACCATACTACCCATCACCGTTACACCTTAACTCGCGAGTAGGAATGTAGGATAGTTTCGAGTTTTCATAACCAGGTGAGTCAACTAGGAGACTTGCCACAGTCGAGTTGTTGATGAAACGAATGAAGACTGAGTCGAAGGGTTGAGGGTGGAGCGATTGCCTAGGTAATTTGCTTTTAGCTGGAGGGGGGCAAAATGTGGGGGCGATGTCTGGGGCGACGGAATCGGAAGGGTTGAGGGTGGAGCGATGTCTGCGACTGCTGTTTTGCTGTTTTAGGGGAATGGCTTGGCTGGTGGGCCTGGTCCCCGGTGGTCCCTCGTCATCGACCACTCTTGATGCGGAATTCTCGGGCGGTGCAACCCAAACAATACTCGTCACTTCGTCAGTCGTCACCAACGCCTACGAACGAACGAGTCGTCTTCCGCGTCAATGCGTTATATTACTCAACCATTCACCAAAAAACCTGGTCTAATCATGAGCCGACCCGGGCCAGGCTTCTGGGTCTATAACTTTTAAATATAGTGCCTGAATGGAGCGGAAAGGATTTTTTTTTTAACTTCCCCGACCGCTTTTTTCCTCAAGGTTTAGGTCTATTACAGATTTAAAAATAATAATTACAATTTTGAGGGTTAAAGGAGCATTAGAGTGATCCCGTAGTTCAGTTCAAGATTTGGGGGGCCAAGGACCCACTTTGCTACTTTTTAAATAAGCCTCCTTTTACCAGTTATATGATGTGTTTGGTTTGAAGGAAAAAGTAGGAAAACCTATGGCAAAGACCATGGTTTTCAAAACTAGATTGAAACAGACGGTCGTACCGGAAAAACTAGGAATCGGTTAGGTGATTAGTTTCAGTTTTCTCTAAAATCGGATTTTCTTCAAAAAATCATTGATTTTAGTCAGCAAACCGTTGACTGGGCAGTTAACCATTTAAATTGTTTGACCCATTCGAACAGTTGACCGTTTTTTTTTTTGTCATAATGGGCCAACCATTCGGTTCGAATAGTCAAACCGTTTGACCCAGTAACCAGACCCCTAACTGGTTCGGTCTCTAAGTTGGTTTTAAAAACCATGGCAAAGACCCCCACAAATATACTTGTCTCCGCCCCTATTAGGAGGGTTTTATGGATGTGGTTTATGGCGTCCAAATAAGGTAGTCTCCACACAAACAGGTGCGACTATGATATAGAAAATATATGATATCTAAAAAACAAGTGACTAATAAAGTGGAATCATTAAAGTAATAGCAAATAAGGTGTTACTTATCAAAATTTATGGGCGGGTTTTGTTTGATCAAAACTCTTTTCATACCATATTTTTTTCGCATCATAGATTTATCCCAAACAATAAAGCTATATTTGGTGCAAATTGTGTTCCTACATTTCAGATGCTAAAAATGCTCTAAGGCCCTGTTCACCTTTCGGTAAGTTACTTACCCGGGTAAATAAAGTTATTTGGATAAGTTTTTCCTAGGAAACACTTACCCGGGTAAGTGCATTACCCGTGTTTTTTTATTTTTCATGTAAATAAGGTAATGACTATTTTAGCCATAAAAATTCATTATTAAAAGTGCCATTTTTGACTCATTCAACTGTTGGCAACTTTCCCCCTATGTGGGAAAGTTATTTACCCACCTAGGAGATGGGTGTCATTTACCTGGGTAAGTGGTACCTAGGAAAATAAACTTTCCCTGATCCCCACAATAAATCTGAAAAAAGAATATGAGATTCTTGGTCAATGGAAACCAAAATCCCATTGACCAACTTTCCCCCCTCTCAAAATTCGAAAAAAGAACACCCCCCAAACACAAGTGCTCAATCACAATGGCTTTATCATTGCAATTCACCTCTGGTGCAGAAGTTGTAACAAATAGGTTTATAATATAGTGCTTTCGAACCATCGTTGACTCGAATGGTCGGACCATTTGGCTTAGGAACCATTCAGACAACTGGTTCTATTCACCCTTAACTTGGTCCTTGGCCAAAAACTGCCAATTTGGCAAGCGACCCACTGACACGGGCAATCTAATTGTCTATCCGTTCAACATTTTTTGGCCATTTTTTATTTTAATTGTTTTTTTTTTAAATTGGAATGATTCATCTGTTCAAACCAGACAATCAAATGCGTTGCCAAAATAATTCCACTTCTAAGTTGGTTTTAAAAACCTTGTCATAATGTATCAGGAGTTCAAAACAAGACTAGATAAAAGACATTTTGTGTTTTGGTAAACGGATAAGAAATCCAAACTCTATCCAAACAAAGAGAAAAGGGGAGGGAGGGGAACAAAAGCCACCAGATTTTGGGTCGATAGTTCAATCGTCTGGCTCGAATGAACGGTCCTTTCTAACAAAAAAAATTTAAAAAGTAATTAAAATAAAAATATTTAAAAACCATTAAATATGCTGAACGAATTGACAATTCGACTGCTTACATCAATGAATCATTAACCAATGGGATTGAATTTGAGGTAAAACAGAAAAGATTTTGGATCCGAACAATCTGACATTTCGGGCCAACAGCGGTTCGACAACCATGCTTTTAACTGAAAGAAATATCAATTCCAAAAATGTTTTATAACTTTTCATGCAACCTTCATGACCAGATGCTTACACGCATGATGCATGAGTGTCATAACACATAACCAAGCAATAAGAGTGGCGTACGTCCAGCCGCGTTTCTATTGAAATGGGCCCTAGTAGACGGTTTTATGTGATCTCATCATCTCTTTTGTCTGATAATTTCCATGTCCAAATGAATAATATCTTGAAAGACAGTAGGCCCCTTATAATTATTGCTTCGTAAACAAACGGTTTTTAAGGGTATATTTGGTTTGAAGGAAAAGATAAAGGAAAATAAGGAAAAAGTAGGAAAACCAAACACAGCGTAAGGTCTCAAAATTTTAAGTAACCAATTCGGTTTCGTACTTTCGTCGTTTATGATTATATACTTTGTACATTATTAAATATTAAAATATATTTTTTACGCAATATCCAATATAACAATATAAGCTTATTAGTTATTATAACTCTATCAATGTGAACTTATCTTATGCGATGTAATAAAACCTTTGTTAATCATTCATGGTCATGGAGCCTGCTGATGATGAATGTTAGAGTTTGGATCTAATCACAATACATTGCTAGTGACAGTCATCTAGTTGCACATTAGGAACATTGGTTGTATTTTAACATCACTCATATTTTTGACATGCAGTTGGGTGAGCATGGTCAGTTATGTGTTTGGTCTATAGATCTAGACAAAACATTATAAAACTTAGGGTATATTCGTTTCCTCTTAACTCTTATTTCTTAAGAGTAATCTTTTAACTTTAAGAGAAAATTGATCGTTCGTTTCCTCTTATTTCTTAAAGTACAATCATACAACTTTTTATTTTCCAATGATATAAAAAAAAAGCAAACAAAAACTCTCATATATGGGATCAAAATGGATATTTAATAGTTTTTATAATTCAAAATTCAGAACAACATTCTTTGTATTTAGAGTTCACGGATACCAATATACCTCTTAATGTAATTATTACACTTTCAGATGTCAAACTTCAAAGCAAGCCTTACTACATGACAATTAAGGCTCAGTTTGGAAAAAATATAAATTTATAGAATGCAAAATCTTGTCTTTTATATTATTTTGTATATATTTGTATTTATACTTTTTTCAAATTGAGCCTAAAGGAATAACAAACAATGAAAGAGATTAATTTAGAAAGTCCATTCTTTCATTCATTGTGGTCAAAGGCCATTTGAGACTTTATGTTTTCTTTTAATTGACTTGATCACATCACTTTAAGCATACACTTTCGTTTAAGTACCACATAAACGAAACAGAAATGCAACAAAGGAAACGCGAAAATAATATTTCCTTTAAATGTAATTTTCACATAAAAATACAAATTATTTATATGATATCAGCTTACCAAACAAGATTCAAGCATAATTCCTTGTATAACACGTAGAACAGAATCATAACAAACACATAACACCTGAACACCATGATACCAAACACCCACATTGTCTCTCCTTTCATATAAACCAAGTAGGAAGGGGGAATTTGTTCTTTCCAGTTTCCACTCCCCGTTTTCATCTGCTCCATAGTTTTGGATGCCATTGTCCTAAATTCTTTTTAGTTCTTTGTAACAACTTCATTGTCTTTAAAGAATCGAAAGAAGATTTTTTTTTTCTTTCTTCTCTTCTCTATTTTGTTTCATTATAGTTTTTTTTTTCAATTTAAAACCTAATACTAATATTGAAGATAAGAAAAGAAGAATATTTTTCTTTTAATATGGATATAAAGATTCATTATGCAATACGCAAGCATCTTTTTCTTAAGTTCTGTTTGGTTAATTTATTATAATATAACAGATAAGCTCTCACAGAAAGTTGAGGGCAAATCACTTAGGAATCTCATAAAATAATAGCCTTCCCTCAACTTACTATTTCTCTTAATTTTTTATAAACCAAACACAGTCTTAAATATTAGTGAATAAAAAATTGTAAATGAGCCATGAACTGAGAATGAATGACGTTCAATTCAGTTGCCTTTTGTATTTTCCCACCGTGCAGTTCTTCTCTTTTACTTGGTTGCCAACTTGTCACTCCAAAGTGGAGTGTTGGATGTGGGAGTTTCCTATTTCTCTCCGTATATATTCAAGAATCCACGCTTGCTGCGTGAATAATGCCAAGTTGTAATGTGGACCCATTTAGAGTATAGTACAGGTGGCACCGCGTATTCCCTAGCTACTCTCTCACAACGATAAATCTCTAATTTCGTGAAGCTGTCTCTTGGACTCCACAACCTTTTCTTTTCCTTCGCAAGTTGTCTTCAATTCATTTTCTTCATGACTATTAATATTTTTAAATCATTTTTAACTTTAATTTATCAATACTATTGAATTTCCAAGTTCAATTAGAATTCGACGGATAAAACGAATCAAATTTGGATCTTTGTATATCAGATTTGGGAATCTCCATTCCCACTCTATAAACTGTCACACCAGATCTCTACCCACAAACTCTTTCCTACCCACAATACACCATCTTCTAATACGTGATGCATCAGGTATAATCCAATTCATAAATGTTTTGGACTGGATTGATCGAATTTAATGTTTTATTGGACCATCTAACATGTTTAAAATGGTTTTAATTCATATTGAGAGCCAACCCAAACCAGGTCCATTGATCACTATACTTTTATCTTCTGTCATGGATTGGATATTGGTTCAATCTATTCTAGTCTAATATAAATTCATTATGGATGGATCAGGTCCAATTCAATTTAATAAATATTTTGGGCCATTAAGCCTTGATTGATCCAATTCAGTATACCTTATTAGACCATCCAACTCAATCAAATTG
Source organism: Nelumbo nucifera (assembly GCF_000365185.1). The sequence continues at coordinate 2,394,660 of NW_010729096.1, read as the reverse complement.
ATTTTGATTCCAATAGGGTCCAATCTAAATTTGATCCATTGACAACCCTATTCTTATGAGAATATTCCCCACTTTAAACGTTTCTTACTTTTATTGTTTAGTTGGACTTCACTTTAAACGTTTTTTACTTTTTACATCAGATTAATATCCATTAAAATGTGATACATCAATATTTGGTTTCAAGAAACACTAAAACATTAGGAAAAATAAAAATTTAATATAACTATATTTTTTTAATAAACGTCCAGATCTGAGCTATACGAACTCTCCCCTCCCGGAGTCCAATTCTTGCCGTGTGAGATCTGAGATTAGGGATTATACGTAGTGATTTTTTTTTTATTTTTTAATTTCTTCTTCTTTGACTCATCAAATGCATGGAAGTATTGATAGCAATTAATTACTGACAATCCAAAACATGTAATAAATACCCCAGCAGTCAGCAGATCAGCCTCCGAATTACACGGGTTTTGGAGGCAATGACGCTCACAACCTGTAAGTGTATGCCTGGCTGTCCCTCTTGGACAACAATTCTACAGCTCTCTCTCTCTCTCTCTCTCATACATTTCACATTAAACCAGAGAGAGAGAGAGAGAGGTGCCTTCACTTGAAAGAACCAACAAGTACGAAATCATGGATGTTTCCTTGTAATTTACACAAACATTTGTTTCCAAGAAACAATGATTGGAATTTTTGGGGTTTGGAGACAACAGCGGGAAGCAATGTCCTGCCAAAAGTCGCAGCTAAGGCCCCAACTCAACTCAACTCAACTCATCTGATGGGCGTTGTATTTGTAGGGCCCATTGCTTGGTACTTGACCACTTTTCGTATGACCCATTTCTCCTTTCCCTCTCATTATACCACACTTGCTTTGGTTAACACCGGAATAACAAGTGGTAGAGATGTAATATTTGAGCACTCCAGAGGGACAAACCTGGAATACACAACATACCCTGATTCCCCCACAAAACCGTGTTCTTTCCGAGGCTCCACCGCCCATGTGGCCATCTTCATATTTTCAGTTTTCTTGAGTAACCAACCAAACACTCTCTCACATACATGATATTACCGCGTATCAAACTCTAATGTATATAAATATATATGTCCTCTCCTTCGTCAGACTCATCAGACTCCACCAAACAAGCTTGAGGTTGTTCAGCGACGACAATCTTTTCGAAACCCAACATCTCTTACAGGTTAGGTTTGAGATTGATTGTTTCGTGATTTCGTCATCTGTCTGCAACTGCTACTGCTTCTCTGATACTACCAAAACCCAGTTGAAAATGGCGAAGAAGAAAACGAGTTTGGGTCGCCGAGCATGGAATCTATTGCGTTTGGCCTTGTTATGGGCCAGAAAAGGCGGATTACTCAAACGAGGGCTTATGATGGACCTTCGCATCCTGCCCAACTACATCAAGAGCCTACGCAACACCGCCGCTCGCGACTCCATTCGTTACGGTGAGCGGGAGCTCTCCTTCGACGACACGCCGCTCTTCCACTTCAAAACGCCGCACCGTCCGGCATCACGCAGGTTTCATATCCCATGTATCAATATTCCACCCGTCGATTTCGATTTCGATTTCAGGGATGACTACTGCAACGACCACGATAAGAAAGATGGCGCATATAACCAACGTGGTAGGAGGAGTTTTCCAGGAGAAGAAGAAGAAGAAGAGAGAGATTATGATTGTGAGGGAAGTAGGGATGATGAGCAAAACTCCGAATTGGTGCCATGCGGAGAAGAGGAAGAAGGGATTGATCTCAGGGCGGAGGAGTTCATAGCCAAGTTCTACGCACAGATTAAACTGCAGAGACAGATTTCATATCTACAATACGATGAGATGCTAAGTAGAGGCGCCAGTTGATGAAGATGAATGCACAAAAAGAGTACTGATGCATGGAGTACCGTAAGCCTATAAATTCTATTTGATTAGATTTTTTAATTCGTTGTCTCGTTCATTCTTATATATGTAGTAGAACTTAGCGGGCGTTGCTGTAAATACCAGAGTTGTTGAAAGCTAGCTCCATCTGGAGGCTGTCAGATTGATTAATTGTTTACATTTTCGGAATAGATATTTAATAATATTGTATCCATATTGAATTGAATTGATAGAATAATTTGTCATCAGTTTGTTAAATCGAATGTTTTGTGATCGTTGATGTTGAGAAAAGCCGTCTGATAACGCAGTTTAATTATAGCTTAGAGCCTTAAACATATTAATATATATACCGATCCTGAAAACCACCATGGATCATGACTCACGACTATGAAGTCCGAATGCAATATTAGCTCTGCTGATGGTGCATGCCCATAGTGACTCTTCTTGGACACAAATCTCTGGTTTGGTCATGATTTTCAAAATTTTGGTGATAATCGTAGAATTTCTGGTTATGCCATCTTCTTTTCCTTCATAATTCATTTTCCCTATAATAAAAAAAATTAAGTACTTAGGCTGTGCAAGCCGATGCAAAGTTCTTGAGATTAATTAAATGGGAACATATGTTTCATTAACTTAGATGATCGAATATTTATAAATTAAGAGTAACTGATTTTGCACACGTGGCTGATAACTCAAGTAGAATGAGAAATTGTTCGTCTCTTCTTCTTATTGTTTTTCCTTTGCACGGGTTAAGAAATATATATACAAATATCTCCTAATTATACATAGATTCTGGTTCTACCTCTCCTGATTACATACAACTTAGGCTGAGAGTTATCCCTGAATTCAAGGGATATCCCCTAGTTTTATAGCTCATGCCAATACTCTCCCTCACGTTGGTGCGTACAGATCTTGGACGCCCAACTTGCCAAGTGAGTTGTAAAAGTTTTTACTGGATACAGCCTTTGTAAGTATATCTGCCAGCTGGTCTTCAGATTTGACAAAGGGAAATCGAATGGTTTTGTCTTCGATATTTTGTTTGATGAAATGTCAGTCCACCTCCACATGCTTTGTTCGATCGTGTTGGACGGGATTTTGAGAGATGTCAATGGCAGCCTTGTTGTCGCAGAATAGGTCCATTGCAGAGGTTGGGGGAAAACCAATTTTAGTCATTAGTCTTCTCAGCCAGAGTAGCTCACACAGCCCTTTAGCCATTCCTCGAAACTCAGCTTCAGCACTTGATAGGGCCACGACCTTCTRTTTCTTACTCCTCCATGTAACCAGATTTCCTCCGACGAATGTAAAGTACCCCGAGGTGGATTTTCTATCTGAGACATTTC
>NW_010729096.1:2374000-2388109 GCF_000365185.1 Nelumbo nucifera | reverse complement strand
GGCGAAAATCAATTTCTCTCCACAATCCTTGGAGATCATTATAGTACTTTTCAAGAGACCCTCCAGACTGGCGCAAGCAGGTCACACGACGCTGGAGATCGTATATTTGCGAGGTATCACTGCCATCAGAGTACGTGGTAGCCACAGAATCCCACACTATCTTTGCTGTAGGGAATCGAATAAAGTTACCAATCAAGGATACGTCCATGGAGTTAATTAACCAACCTTTGACAATAGCATTGTCGGTGTGCCACCTTCGAAAGGTTGGGTCAGTTTGTGGAGGCTGAGGAAGTTCTCCATTAATATATCCCAGTTTGTCTCTGCCAGATATATACATCTCAACAACTTGGGACCAAAGGGCATAGTTGGTGCCATCCAACTTGATACCGATCTGAGCAGCAGAGGTTTTTGTAGTTGAGATCGGTCTGTGCAGGAGTTCAGTCATTCTGGTGGTCAATTCAGTGAGAGTAGGATTAGGTCGTTGTTCTCCAAACGGATCTGAGGTTTCCGAATTAGACATGATTATCAACGGGTTGCAGCAGAGCACCTGTCTGTCTTGCGACGACAGTAATAGTAGCCAACCACCCAAGGTCTGCGGTGAGGTTGATAGTTCTGGATAGATCCACTGCCGGAGTTGCAGCGGTAATGGCAGCGGATAGAGCCACCGCCGAACCTGCAGCGGTAATGGCAGCCCTTAGCTCCCGGTGACCAAGATTTCTCGGCGACCAAGATTTGCAACGGTGATAGCGGTGGTCCCCTCCTGGCGACCAAGTTTTCGCAGCGATCAGAACCTGCGGCGATGATAGCAGTGGTCACCTCCCGGTGACCGAGTTTTCGCAGGGATCACAACCTGCAGCGGAGATAGCAGCGGTCGCCTCCTGGCGATCGAGTTTTCGCAGCGATCACGACCTGCGGCGGTGATAGCAATGGTCACCTCCCGGCGACCAAGTTTTCGCAGCGATCAAAACCTGCGACGGTGATAGCAGTTGTCGCCTTCCGGCGACCGAGTTTTCGCAGCGATCACGACCTGCAACAGGGATAGCGGTGGTCCTCTCCTGGCGACCAAGTTTTCTTAGCGATCAGAACCTGCGGCGGTGATAGCAGTGGTCGCCTCCCGGCGACCGAGTTTTCGCAGCGATCACGACCTCCAGTGGGGATAGCAGCGATCACCTTCGATGACCAAGATTTCGCAGCGACAGGGATTTGCAGCGGTAATAGCAGCAGATGGAGCCTCTGTCGGCGACCAAGATTTTGCGGCGATCATATCGTCGAGTTTATCATGGATCGGTATGCTCTGATACCATGATAACTCGAGTAGAATGAGAAACTGTTCCTCTCTTCTTCTTATTGTTTTTCATTTGTAGGGGTTCAGAAATATATATACAAACATCTCCTAATTATACATAGATTCTGGTTCTACCTCTCCTAGTTACATACAACTTAGGTTGAGAGTTATCCCTGAATTCAAGGGATATCCCCTAGTTTTACAGCTCACGCCAATAGAGGCTTGATGACGTGTTGTGGCCAGCTATTGTTTTTTGAATCTTGTTATTGAGACAACTGTCACATATACTTACATAACCCCATGGCCAACAGCTTTAATGAAGATATCCGTAGGTTGAAGGGTGCCAGATATGTGGGAGGTGAGAATTTCGCCACATTGGATTTGTTACAAATAAAATGGCAATCGGTCTCTATGTGTTTTGTTCTTCCGTGAAACACCGAATTTGTTATAACGTGTAAGGCTGTTTTAATGTTAGAACAAATGCATATGATCTGGTAAAGATATCTGAGGTCAAGGAGGAGGCATTTCAACCATATAAGTTCAGAGGTAGCTGCTGTCGTGGCGTGATATTCAGCCTTAATGAAGGATTGAGAGACCGTGTGTTGTTTTTTAGTTTTCCAAGATAATGAAAAATCACCAAGGGGCATCAGATAACTAGTTGTGGAGCGTCTTGATATGGGGCAGTTGGCCCAGTCTGAATTGCAGTAAGCATCAAGTTGGAGAGAAGATTGAGCAGAAAAGAAGAGTCCTCGAGAAATCAAGCCTTTGAGGTACCGAGCAACTCTGAGGGTGGCATCAAAATGTTCATGATGGGGCTCAAGCATGAATTGACTGAGGCAATTGACTGCAAAGCTGAGATCAGGGCGCGTGATAGTCAAGTACACCAAGTGACCCACTAATTTGCGGTGTTGAGTAGGGTCAGAGCAAATGGGACTATTTGGATCAACAAAATGTTTTGTAGTGTTCTATGGGTGTGCTGCATGAAGTGCAGTCCAACATGTTTGTATCACTAAGAAGATACATAATGTATTTTTGCTGGCTGAGGTATACCCCATCTTGGGTACGCACAACTTCAAGTCGCAAAAAAAAGGTTAAGGATCCAAGATCTTTGAGGACAAACTTGTTATTGATGTAGGTTTTGAGTGATGTTATTCTCTGTGGGTCATTGCTAGTAATGATGATATCATCCATAGACTAAAACAACTACATAGGAAGTATCATTTGAGATGGTGAAAAGGGAGTAATCCGCAGCTGATTGTGTGAAACAAATAGAAGTGGGAGTCTATGTGAATTTTGCAAACCACATGCGGGATGATTGTTTTAGGCCGTAGAGAGGCTTCTGAAGTTTGCAAACTCTTTTGTTGCCTTCTTTAGCAAAGCCTTGAGGAATGGACATATAGACTTCCTCATTAAAATCACCATGTAAGATGGCATTGTTTACATCTGATTGGTGAAGGTTCCAATCACGAATTGCTACTACGGCAAGAAGACAATGAAAAGTAGATAATTTTGCTACTGGAGCAAAGGTGTCATGGTAGTAAATACCTTTAACTTGTGTATAGCCTTTTGCGACAAGCCAGGCTTTGAACCGCTCAATGGTTCCATCAGATTGATACTTGATATGATATACCCCTTTACTATCGATAGAACCCTCGACAATAGTCCAAGTACCATACCTTTCTAATGCTTCAATTTCAGCTGCCATGGCTTGGCACCATCTAGGATCACGAGTGCTTGATAATAGGTGGTTGATTCAATCTCAAGAGATGCAGCATTAGATCTAGATATGGATGGTGGGAGATTACACACGTAATCATTAAGCCGTGTCGGTAGCATGGTAGTAGGTCAAGTGGTAGAAAGAGTTGGGTTGGTGGAAATGGTGGCGGTGTCAATGGTGTGAGTGGTTTGTGACAATGGGTTCGGGTTATTAGTGATAGTGGGTTCAATGAAAATAGGCTTCGTGGGTGCAGGCTGAGAAGGCTCAGGAGGGCTTTGCATAGGTGTAATGGGCTGAGTGGTAGTGGGTTCACTAGGTTCCCCAGGATAGTCAACAATTTCATTGGATGATATAATTGGCAATACTTGAGTAGTATTTTGTTCAGCCATTTTGAATGAAAAATAGTTTTCATAGAAATGACATCACGTGAAGTAAATATGTGGTTGTCAAGACCATACACACGATAACCTTTCTAGCCATGTGGTTGCGCAACCACCATTGAGTTGCATTTCATCCAAACGTTCTCCTTCAGCGCTGATTCAGGCGGTTTTGGCAGCGATCCATCCACAAACATGAATTTATTTTTGGCACACAGAGAATTTTTCATTGCCCACTACCACATCGGGAAGTTGTCTCTGGTGAGGGGTGTTTAAACGAGCATGGCTCCTGGGCTATCGGATGGATGAAGAAAAAACGACGAGTTGCTTCCAAAATCCAACGACATGGTGGTGATTCTTCTTCGCAGCGGCAGATCATCTCTCTGATACCATGAAAGCCGATGCAAAGTTCTTGAAATGAAATGAGAAAATATGTTTCATTAATTTAGATGATCAAATATTTATAGATTGCGGAGTAACTGGTTCTGCACACGTGGCTTGATGACCTGCTGTGGCCAGCTGTTGTTTCTTGAATCTTGTTCTTGAGATATATTTACAGGTTGTGTTTGGTTTGAAAGAAAGGGAAAGGTAAGAAAACTTATACAAACTTTGTATGGGTTTTCCTTCCTTTTTCTACTTTTTCTTTTAAACCAAATATAGCGTTAATGTTAGTTTTTCTTGCCCAAGTCTGACAAATTTCTCCTAACAATTAAGGTGATATTTGGTATCCTTGATGTTTCCTGAGGAGATTTTTCAGAAATTATAGATCGTTGGCTTCTTAAAAACTAGAGAAATTGTTTGATTGGAACCATTTTTTTCACATAAACCAATTTATTAAAAATCAGCAATAACTTCATTTGATAGTGATTTTTTATGAGAACTATCTCCCTTGTCTATAATATAGGATGTTATGTCATTTAAAAAATAGATCCGTGCAAAAAAGAGGAATTATGATTCCTCTTTTAGGCCTGACTTTCATAATCGTTTTTAAGTGATTCACCGAATTCTCAAAAATCAACCAATCAAACAGCAGATTTATCAACATTTTTTCAATCACTGATGTGGATGTAAAACCGATTTCTAAGAAATTAACATCATCCATGCCAAACATTACCAAATATTTCTCAAAACTAGCTAATTATCTCAATATTAGACTCTTTTAAATAAATTATTTACTTTTGACGAGGACAAATCTACTAACGATCTCACCAACCTAAAACAGAAAACTTAAATATATATCTAAGACAATTATGTTCTTTGTTACACTTGAATATAAGCTATAAGCGATTATGCCCTATATTTAAACACAAACAATCAATAGACTATACCATATACTGCATCAACGTAAAAAAAAAAAAAAAAAAGACTGCTATTTACCATATTGACGTAAGAAAAAGACTACTATATCCTACAACTGCAAGAAAAATCCGAGATTGACAAACAATTCGAGGTTTTGATGGATCTAACATTGAAAATCGAAAAATCATAAGAACTAAAAAGGTTGACTATAGATAGCTAGAATGGCAATGAAGACGAACTAGGCCTCTTTGAACGCCCATCGGGCTTGATCATGTTGATGATAAAGGTCTGTTCCATTTTATTCTCAATTCTTGTTGAGACACTAGATTTCAGCTCCAATTTTGCCGGGGTTCAAAGTATCAGAAACGGAGGTGTATTAGGAAGACAAATTTAAGAGATGTATTGACATATATTTTGTATACACATGAATACCAACAAAAAATTAAGATACACTAGAAAATTCAAAAGAAGTCTTAAAAATTATATATTAAATATAAATTTTAGATGGCTATAAATGAGATTTAAACATGAAAAAGCCACACTTTAATTGTTTGTATAAATTGTGGGACATCAAGACACAATTGATAATTGATGAGGCACAAAATATGCCCACCAATAGATGAAGCACAAAATCTGTTCACTCCCTCGTGTCTGATGAGATGATTCAGACCGGGTTCAATCTGCGATGAGTTGAGTTGTTGTGCCGAGAGTTGAGATCTGTAGAAACGAAATAGAGGTTAGAGTGCCTGGGTAAATTTTACCCGGGAGGACACTCCGATGCTTAAGTCAGTGAGTGGTTCTATCAAAGAAATTGGGAGAGAGTGAGAGCTTATGTGTGCATACCTTTCGAAGTGGTCTTGGGGTCTTTTTATAGCTACCTGAGGTTTAGGTGCTGTTGGGTAACGTTTCTGAGCCTTGTAAGGAACTGTTTCCTAAATTCTGGGGTGTACTGGTCAGTTGATTACTAGATCCATGCGGCGGTTACAGGTCACCTATTGGACTTGAGGCAGTCAACTCAGTGGACCGCTCCCTGTGTTGCTGCTACAGCGCTTACGCGGGCATTGCCTTCAGGACTGTTTCGGGCGAGGTGGGGTTGTCGGAGATTGAGATCGCCCTAGCTCGGCCACGTACCAGATACTGACTGCCACATGTCACTTTGGCAAGTTGCTCTACTATGTTGGACGTTGTGGGCTGAGCTTGCTCTAGTTCGGCCATGTGCTTGATGTTGGCTGCCACGTGTTGAGCTGGCGAGCTATCTTGCAGAGTGGGATGTTGTGTTGTTGACAGCGTCCACGTGTCTACCATCAATAAGGTTGACCAAAATGCACCTCATCAATTGCCCCCCACTCTCGAGTCACTATTTAGTAGACAAAAAGAGTAGAAGTTCCTGAGGCAATTTTGGTTTACTCTCAGATCCGGTTTGCCTTTTGACCTGGTTTGGTTTAGCTCGTGGTTATCGATTATGCTCGATTGGTTCAACTCGTCCATTTTGGCGCAATTGATGAGGATGGAGGGATTTTTTAAATTTCGAAAATGCGCGTTGTTTTTTCAAACTCCCACAATTGACGTGCTGACAGGTTCGGCGCGCGCATCTACTGGCAGTTGTCAGCATCCTGTCAGGCATAGGCGCCGCTCGATCGTGGGAGACGTGCTCCTGTCACGTAGCTTCCAAATCTGGGCCGTTGACCTATTTCCCGTGAGCTTTAAATATGGGGGCCTTCGAGGTCCCCCCTTGTCACTATTCTTTGGCTTTTTGAGGATAGGTGTGTAGTGAGAGTTTGGAGTTTCCTGCTGAGGCAAACTCTGTTTTCCGTGGGTGAGCTATTTTTTCTTCCTCTACCAAGTTTGGCAGTTGTCGTTCTGAGTCCCTCCTAGCGTTTTCCTGGTGAGTACTTCATTCTCGACATGTCTCACAGTTCAACTGAAAATAGAGTTCGTTGTAGTGGGTCAGGGGGGGAGTCTAGTTCCTCAGATGAAGAGTCTTTCGAGGTTTTTTATGATGGGGCGCTGGTAGGAAAAAGAGAGGAGGTTGAGGCTGCAACGGGTTCATTTGGGAGGACCGACTTGTTAGGAGATGAGATAGTAGAACTGTGTCATTAGTATGAGATCCCAAACGAATACTAGTGGATCGCGCCTGGTCCTAGTAGCTATCCTTGGGAGCATGGGCCAAAAGGGCTGTGTCTATGGGGAATCTTTAGAGGCATGTCTTCATTTTCCCCTTCATCCTTTCATTGTTACGGTCCTGGCATACTATCGGGTGTCTTTAGTAGCTCGCCCCTAACGGGGTTAGGACACTAATTGGGATGATCAGCTTGTTCCATCATCGGGGTTTTGGGTCCCTTCTGTTTCTATCTTCCCTTCCGCAGTGGGAGAAAACTTTTTAATTTCCCAAATAAGGTTAGGAATTGGAGGCAGCGATTCTTTTTTTTTGAGAAGGCAGGTGGTTGGGGCTGTAGTACTTGCCTGGTACAGCAGTCCTCAAAAGGTTCCTGAGTGCAAGGATGACAAGTTGCGGGTTGTTGTTCAACAACTCATCCAAGAATGTGTTAGGATTGAGGATTTTCTGGCCGAGCCGATGCTCATGCAGGCGGGCCTGAACCGGATAGGTGGGTCGGATGTTTGGCCACTTGTTGCACATTCAGTTCAGGTCGCTTGTCTATTTGTTTCTTTCTTCCAATTTGGTAACTGATACTCTTTGTTTTTTTCAGGTATGGCGAGCTTGGCTTCCATGTTGTCTGCCAATGCCGGGCGGAGGTCTTCTCGCAAGAAGCGCCAAGCTGAGCACAGGCTATCAAGGGGTGGAGCTTCTTCTTTCGAACTCCTCCCATTGTCGATCTATAAGGGGAGGGGAATCCGATGTTTACAGAGCAGGATTCTTCTGACCTTTAGCCTGTGTGAGAGGTGGGCCCTTATCTTTCTGAGTTCCTCCTTTTATTCCCTGTATTCCTGACGTGAATGTGATTGATCGGTCCAGTGATGCCCGAGTGGCACTTCAAATCAGTAGGGGTACTCTTCTTCCAGTGGACATGTAGCGGATCGCCGAGATGGATCTTGTAGAGACTAGGGCTCGGTTGACCCAATGCATCGTGCAGGTGCCTTCTCTTTCTTCTTCTTCTCTTTTTTTTTTTTTTTGAAGTGCCTTACTCTTGTTCTTTCTTTTTATAGGCGAACTCTTACGGCTAGGCCTTGTTGGATCGTGCCTATTCCAGCCACAAGGAGCGAGCTAGTCTATAGACTAACGTAGGTTTGCTTAACACTGAGGTGCAGAAGCTCAGGCTGGACTTAGAAGGGGAGCGTGTGGAGCGTCAGCATTTGCAACGCGAGCTGTCAGAGGCAAGGTCGAAGTGTTCCCAGAAGGAGTGCCCAGGGGATGAGTAGGCTAGGACGGAGGCGGTTGCTTCTTACCTGAAATCCCTCGCATACGAGAACCAGCGAGCAGTGGACGGTATCCCTTCAATGAAGAGGGGTTTCAAGCTGTGCCACCACTATCTTAAGTCTCTTTTTCCTGACCTCGACGTCAGCTCTCTTACTTCTCGAAAGGTATCGCCCGAGTTCATCACCTAGGTGGACAATGAGCCACTAACCCCGTCGGAGGAAGAGGAAGAAGACGAAGAGGGGTTTGATGGGGGAGATGGCAAGGAGGCTCAGGATGATGTTGGCGGTGAAGAGTAGCATGTCTCTCAGCTCAACCGAGGAATTTGTTGTGGTCTGTTGGTGTTTCTTCTCAACTTTTCTGGGGCTTTTATGCTCCTATTAAGATCTTGGGGCCTATGTGTCCCATATTGTCCGAACTCATGAAATTGTTATATCTATATATATATATATATATTTAGGTAGGCACTTGGCCTGCTTCTTATAGGGGGGAGTTCTGGTTCTCCCCCTTTTTTCTCTCTTCAGTAAAGGAGTTTTGTTTCTTCCATCGTTCTTGTTTTTTTTGTGTGACCTAGATGTGTTGTGTTGTTTTGAGCTCGACTATTACTTGTTGCCGGTTGAGCTGATTTCTGGTACTGGTGAGCTATTCGAATCCTTATTTTAGGCATAGTATCAGCGTAGATTGTCTATGTTCCATGCCCGGGGGACCTTTTTGCCTTCAAGTGTCTCAAGCTCATATGCATTGCCACCGAAAATTTTAGAATCTATAAGGTCCTTGCTAGTTCGGGCCGAGCTTCCCTACTCTAGGCTCAGGCACCATTATTTTCCTAAGCACTAGGTCACTGACCCTGAAATTACGTTTCCTCACTTTAGCATTATAGTATTGTGCAACACGTTGTTGGTATGTTGCAGTCCGAATGTGAGCAAGTTCTCTGGTTTCTTCTAGTAGGTCGAGATTAGCTCTTCATTTGATTCTTCAGCATACACTTTAGATCGCAATGTTGGAATTTCTATTTCTGTCGGTATCACAGCTTCGGTTCCATAGGTTAGGTTGAAGGGCGTTTCACCGGTTGTTGTTTTGGTAGTGGTCCTATAGGCCCATAGTACGTTGGGTAGCTCGTCCACCCATAATCCTTTGGCTCGGGATAATTGAGCCTTGAGTCCTCGTAGTATTGCTCTGTTGGTGACTTCGACTTGCCCATTATCTTGGGGATGCGCTATCGACGTGAATCTCTACCTTATTCCCATTTGATTGCACTAATCTTGGAACTTAATGTCTTCAAACTATTTTCTGTTGTTAGAAACTAATACTCTTGGTAGGCCAAACCTACACACTACATTTCGCCAAAAAAAATTTTGGGCATGCGAGCTGTTATTGTCACTAAGGGTTCTGCTTCCATCCACTTAGTGAAGTAATCTACAACTACCACCAAAAACCTTTTATGTCCCTTGGCCATTAGGAAGGGCCCCAGCAGATCTATGCCCCAATGTGCAAAAGGCCACGAGCTGGTCAAGTATCTTAGGTCGGCAATGGGTTGATGTAGGATGTTCGCATGTCGTTGGCACTGATCACACCGTTGGACCAGCTCGGATGCGTCCGCTTTCATGGTGGGCCAATAGTATCCTTGTCACAAGGCTTTCTGGGTGAGGGCCTTACTCCCTAGGTGCCCTCCATAGAGGCCCTCATGGATCTTGTGTAGAACTTGGTTTGCCACAGCTCATCTTAGGCATCGTAAGTAGGGCATCATGAAGGAACTCCTGTAGAGCAGCTCACCCACTATCATGTAGCGGGCTGCTTGTCGCTCTATCCGTCAAGTTGTGCTTCTTTCTGTTGGTAGCGTGTCATGTTTCAGGTAATCGTAGAGTGGGTCAATCCAGCTCGGCTTGGCAATAGTGATGTTGGCGACCTCCTTTCTTGCCTTTTCTATCGGAGGTTGTGGTAATTCTTCTATGTAGATGGTTCGTTTTGTCGAGTCAATCGTGCTCGCTAATTTGGAGAGGGCATCAGCCTTCATGTTTTCCGATCTCGGAATCTGTTAGAGGTACCGTGATTCAAAAACCAGTAGGAGTCCTCTAACTTTGGTGAGATATGCCGTCATGGAGGAGTCCTGAGCCTCATAGTTCCCATTTACCTGGTTTATGACGAGTTGTGAGTCACACTGCACATGACTATGTGTTTGGATCCTACTTTCCTTGCTCTAGCAGGGTCTCATACTCAGCTCTGCTTCCGCCCCAGTGAGACGAGCCGTTTATGTGAAGTATCCAGGGCTCCTCGTCCCAGCTCACTATCTCGTGAGGTGGGGGCGCCGTGCTGGATAAAACTTTTATTGCTAGAACCATTTTCCCGGGTGACAGCGAGCTGAAGGTACACTCGGCGATGAAATCTACCAGGACCTGCACTTTAATTGCTGTGCATGGCTCAAATCGGATATCATATTCACTGAGCTCGATTGCCCATCTGGTGAGTCTTCTCGAGATTTCGGGTTTCAAGAGAATTTGCTTCAGCGGCTAGTCTGTTAGCACCACTATGGAGTGTGCCTGGAAATAGGGTCTCAGCTTCCAGGCGGCTAATACCAAGGCAAAGGCGAGCTTCGCAATGTTTGGATACCTCATTTCAGCGACACGGAGTACTTTGCTAACATAGTATACTAGTAATTGTGTTTTGTCTACCTCTCTGACAAGGACTGATCTTACCACTTCATCAATTGCAAAGAGGTAGAGTTTAAGCTCGTCTCCCACCTCCGGCCTGGTCAGTAGAGAGGGCAAGTTGAGGTATTGCTTCAGTTCGTCGAAAGCGAGCTGGCGTTCCTCGGTCCACTCGAAAGCTTGGTTCTTTTTTATGGCCTTAAAGAAGGGAAGACACTTCCCAGCCAATTTAGACATAAACTGGTTCAAGGCCGTTATTTGTCCTGTTAATCTTTGGGTTTCCTTAACCGTCTTGGGTGGTCTCATGTCTAAGATCGCTTGGATTTTTTCCAGGTTAGCCTCTATACCTCGTTGCCTGACGATATAGCCCATGAACTTTCCCGATGTCACACCGAAAGCACACTTGTTTGGGTTTAACTTTAGGTTGTGTTTTCGCAAAACTTCAAATACAAGATTTAAATCAGAAACTAATTCTTTTGAAAATAGAGTTTTTACAACCATGTCATCAACATGGCACTCAACTTTATTTCCAATTAACTTTGAGAAAACAAAATTCACTAATCGTTGGTAGGTCGCTCCAGCATTTTTTAAACCGAATGGCATGACCTTGTAACAATACAGGCCTGTCTCGGTGGTAAGTACAGTCTTCTCTCGATCTTTAGGGTTCATCAGGATCTAGTTGTAGCCTGAATAGGCATCCATAAAGTTGAGTAGTTCGAATCCTGAGGTTGCGTCTACCAAGAGATCTATGCTAGGTAGGGGGAAGCTGTCTTTTGGGTAGGCACGGTTTAGGTTCGTAAAATCTATAGACATCCGCCATTTTCCGTTTGTTTTTTTCACAAAGACTGGGTTTGCCACCCAGCTCGAATACTGGACTTCCTCTATGAAGTTCGCAGCTACCAGCTTCCCCACTTCTTCATTCACTACGTTCCACCTTTTTGGGGCAAGGTTTCTCTTCCTTTGTCGGATTGGTCTAACTGTAGGGTCCACATTAAGTTTATGAGTTATTAGATTGGAGTCTATACCAGGCATTTCAGTAGTCGACCAGGCAAAGACATCTAGATTTTTTAATAAAAAGCTTACCAATTCAGATCGTAAAGGATCTTTCATGTGGGCTCCTATCCGTAGGACTTTCTCAGGGTCAGTTTTGGAGACCTGTACTGCTACTGTATCCTTGGTCAGGCAAGCTCTTTCTTTAGTATTTTCTAGTGGAGGATCCAGGTCGATGTCAACTATCATTTTACCTTTGGCTTTCAGCGAGGCTACGTAGCATTTCCGAGACTCTAGCTGATCACCGTGTAGCACTCCCACCCCTGTGTTCGTTGGAAATTTCAGTGCTAGGTGGTAGGTGGATACCAAAGCTCGCAATGCGTGTAGGATTGGTCGTCCCAAGATTGCATTATAAGGCAATGAAGCAAATACTACTAGAAAATCATGTTCCAGGAGGGTTATGGGGGGGAGCCTGCTTCAATCGATAGCCTGATCCTGCCAATCGGGCGAACTACTTCCCCGCTGAATCCTACTAGCGGACAGTAGGTCAGCCTTACTCAGCTCCATTCTTTTGAAGGGTTCGGCGAACAAGATGTCAGCTGAATCTACCAAAATCCTTTTTACCTTGAAATCATTGATGAGCAATTTTACCACCAAAGCGTCATCATGAGGGTATTGGATTCCTCGCATGTCATCTTCAGTGAAATAAATGACTTCTTTTGTTCGGGTGTGTTTGTGTGGCTAGTTATCTTCCTGTTCCAGTTCACGTACTGTGTTCCTCCCAGCATATGAGGTGCATCCTGCTATAATCGAGCCCCTTGTGATCACGTTGATAGTTCCTCTAACCTGTCTCTCTAGTGCTTGTTGGTTTTTGGCAGGTGGTTGTTGCTGTCTACTGCTCTGCGGTGCTTCCCTGTTAGCTTCCACTTCTTGAGTTTGCTCATCCTTGATGAAATGTTTCAAGTAACCTCACATAATGAGGTCCTCAATTTCACTCTTCAAGTTCCAACAGTTCTCAGTATGGTGTCCAAAGTCCCTATGGAAATGGCCGTACTTGTTTGGGTTTTCGGCGTGGCAAGCTGCTACACCTTCTCCTTGGGGATCTACTTTTACGAGGTGACCTGCTCCTTCACCTGGTTTGACTTGTGCTTGCTTCTTCATCTTTCTGCTTCCTTTTTCCTATTATTTCAGTCTCTGCTCCTACTGCTTCTTCTGCCCTAATGAACTCATGGGCAACTATGGGGAACCTTTCCATAGTGGCTAGAGGGTGGAGTTCTAGTTCCCATTTTAGCTTGCAATGCTTGACGCCCTTTTTGGTTGCTATCAACTGTACAGAGGGATCTAAATCAGGAATCTGTAATCGTTCCATGTTGAAGCGCCGGATGTATTCTCTAAGTGGTTCATTGGGCTTCTGGACTATGTTAAACAGGCATGTAGCTGATTTTGAATGCGGCGTGCTTGTTATAAATTAGTTGATGAGGAGTCGGGTGAGCTGGTCCCAGTTTTTTATGGATCTTGGGGCCAGTCCCAAATACCATAGCCAGGCTTCTTCTTTTAAGGTAGTGGGGAACACTATACACATACTAGCGTCATTTGCTCCATGAAGGAGCATTAGAGCTTGAAAACTATTAGCGTGTTCTACCAGGTCTGATTTCCCTCAGTAGAAATCCAAGGTGGGTGCCTGGAAGTGTTTAGGGCATAGAGCTATGAGGATTTTCGGCGCAAGAGGGGTTTCCCTAGTCAAGCCGAGTTGTTCTAATAAGATAATTGTTCTTCTTGTTGTCGTGCTACCTTCTCCTAGACGAGCCTCGCCCCCTACTCGGGCGAGCTGTATCTTCCTTCCTAAACGGTGTGTTCTTTTCTTTTTTCTAGTGCCTTCGGTGGAGCTGGCTGCATTAGATTCAATAGGGGCCTCCGCCTAGCTCTCTTCTGGTTCTTGCTCATTTAGGGTTGTAGTATCTTTCTTGTTTGGTGCATGGATTTGGCTACGCACTCACGATTGGGGTAAACCTTCTTGATTCAAATTGTTGGATTGTGGGGGTTATTGGTTGTTATGAGGCTGACTGTCCTTTGGTGCTAATTGTCCGAACATCACCGGATGTTGTGATTGACACCAATGCTGAGATTGCAGGTGAAGTTATTGAGACTACTGATGAAGTTGCTGCTGAGACTGTTGGTGTGGCTATAGCGTGGCTACTGCTGGTACGGCCACTGTTGTTGTCCAGCGATAAACACAAACCTGTTCTCCCACGATCGCATTTGTTCAGTCATGGTATTGACACACCATACTAGTGTTAGACAGCTTTGTATGCCCTTAGCTTCAATCAGAATGCTGTACTTTATGAGTTTATTGTAAATGAATAAAGATACATATTTGATTCATGTTCCCTTGGTATGTTTCTGTGTAATACCCTTAAACTGGA
>NW_010729096.1:2351160-2372135 GCF_000365185.1 Nelumbo nucifera | reverse complement strand
TTTGGGCGTCCATAGGATGGATCTCTCATCCCTTCAACTAGGTCATTAAACTGTCACACATCCATTGTCGCGGGAGGTGCTACTAGTTCCATTGATGGGGGGAGCATATTCACATTCTCCGCTTGTGGCAAAGGAACGTCGATTTGGCCAATGGTGATGGTTGGGATTTGGCCGTTGATGTTATTGGTGGAAGGATTTCCTGAAGATGCCATTGAAAGGTTTCTTTGAGTAAAATGAGAGGGATAAAGAGATGAGTGAAAGGAAACACAAGCTTTTTGCTACATTTCCCACAGACGGCGTCGATTGATGAGGCACAAAATATGCCCACCAATAGATGAAGCACAGAATCTGTTCACTTCCTCGTGTCTGATGAGGTGGCTCGGACCGAGTTCAATCTACGGTGTGCCGAGCTGTTGTGCCGAGCTGAGGGTCTGAGCTGAGATCTGTGGAAACAAAAGAGAGGCTAAAGTGCTTAGGTAAATTTTACCCAGGAGGACACTCCGATGCTTAAGTCAGTGGGTGGTTCTATCAGAGAAATTGGGAGAGACTGAGAGCTTATGTGTGCATACCTTTTGAAGTGGTCCTGGGGTCTTTTTATAGCTACCTGAGGTTCAGGTGCTGTTTGGTAACGTCTTTGAGCCTTGTACGGAGCTGTTTCATAAATTCTGGGGTGTACTGGTTAGTTGATTGCTAGATTCGTGCATTACAAGTCGCCTGCTGGTCTTGAGGCGGTCAATTTAGTGGACCGCTCCCTATGTTGCGGCTAGAACGCTTACGCGGGCGTTGCCTTCGAGACTGTTTCAGGCGAGCTGGGGCTGTCGGAGGATTAACCTTGCCCTAGCTCGGCCACGTACCAGATACTGACTGCCACGTTTCACTTTGGCGAGCTGCTCTGCTCTACTGGACGTTGTGGGCTGAGCTTGCTCTAGCTCGGCCGTGTGCCTGATGTTGGCTGCCACGTGTTTAGCTGGCGAACTGTCTTTCTGAGTGGGATGTTGTGTTATTAACAACGTCCACGTGTCCATCATCAATTAGGTTGACCAAAATGCCCTTCATCAATAATCTTTGAAAAATGATGAAAGGACTAAATGTGGATGCCCTAATTGAAAAAACAATATAATTTGTATTAATAGTGATTTAACATTTAAATCACATTGGAAAAACTCATTACCATTCAACCGTCATCATAAAAGTGGGTAACCAATTGGATGGGTTTTCATCAAAATTCATGGGGTTTTGATTGGTCATAGTCTTTTTGATATCAGGAATTCCGTCATCATAGATTTTTCCTAAATTTTAATAATCAATTTTAACATTTATTGATAAACATCTGGCCAAAAAAAATTTACTCAATATTCGAAGTGCATATAAATTTAACAAGCAATTAGGGTATGTCATGGTAGTAGATTTATGGGCATTATAGCTAGGGTTCCAATCTTCTTAGCTTCAAATTATAGTTTTTATAGTTGGGAATTTTCCAAATTCGAATTTAAATCAAGTGGCGTATTTGATGATATGCAATTTGAATTTAATGATGTATTCATATTTCAAGTTTGATTTATATGTAAGAGTTGAGATTGAGAGACATGGGAAATAATTATACGGGTTTAAAATTCAAAATTTGCAATTTGAATTTAATGATGTATTTAAGATTCGATTTTGCCTTAAATGTAAGAGTTAACATTGAATATTGGAGTTATTGAAAGAGATGGGGAATAATTATGGGGGTTAGACAAATTTGAATTTGAAATTTATTAGAGGGGTAAAATACAAAAACCTCCCCTGAGGTTTCTAACAATCATAAAGCCTCCCCTCAAGTTTCACTTTAATAAAGACCTCCTCTAAACTTTGGGAAAACTCGGAAAAAGCCTCCCTCTCATCACTAATCCAGACGGAAAACGTTTGATTGATGCATTATTTTTTCAAAATATCCATTTTATCCTTTTGCATATGATTTTACATACTACTAAAATATACTTTAATTTGAATAACCCATTTATCGTCCACTTTCTCTTTCAATCTACCACCACTGAAATTCCCATCAAAGGAAGCATTCAACCACCTACAAAGCAAATGAAACTTGGGCATTCATTGCAGCCTGCAAGGCATTTACAACAACTGCTTTTACTACCGTCGAACTCAAAAATGAAACCTGGATAACAAAAGATCTTCTCACAACTGTGGTTATGTTATGCCGTTAATAAGAATCCAACTAACAAAAGGTAGATTGTACCATAGTACTGAAGAGGTTCAACTTTTTTGAGCCCCCAAAGAATTGAAGTTCTGATCAAATTTAATAATTGACTTATACAAAAATTCTAAAAATTTCATTATCAAAATTTGGAAGTGAAGTGATTAGATTACCTCCACCCCAAGGAAAAAATGTGAAAAAGAAAAGCATCCAAAGAGAAAGAGAAAGATAATGAAAACTAGTTAAAAGAGCTTGTTCTAAGGAATGCTATATACGGGAAGCAAATAGCAAAGACTACATTTCACTGAAAGTCGCTTCAAAATGAACCAAGGGAAAAATAAGGCTACTTCAACTGAAGCCTAGAAGGGAAGAAGACTAACCTGCTACAACAGAACCTCTGTTCAACTCCATTCATGATAACTTTGGTAGTTTTAGAGTAAGCCTTGCAAGCTTTGTGCCTCTTGTGGTAGTCCTTTGAGGAACTGAGATCCATTTCACCATGAACTTGGGAAAAGGGAATCTGAGAATTCAAATTCGTCATACGAGCTCTTTTTGTAGGTGTAGTTGACCTCATTTTGCATAGAAGTGAATAATGCTTTCAGAGTAACCACACAAGAAGGAGAAGCCTCTATTTCAGCTTTTGTTCTACTTCCCAAAAATCCCACCAATTTGGTTGTCAGGAAGTGGCTTCTTCGTGGCTACAAGGAAACCCAATTCCATGAATCCCTAGTTCTCGATGGCTGCTTGACTCTAAGCAAGCATGGTGCTTTTGTAAGTATATGGTGGGTTTCAAGTCCTAACCTGTGAACACTTTTCTACTTCTTGCAAGAGTGTCAAGGTCACTACAATTTCCCTTATTCTTGACGTATGCACTACTTTACAGTGGCTGAATGCTTCTTTTTTTATACGATATGGAGTTTCTGGGGTAGGAGATGGAAAGAGGAGAAGAGGAGACAAATGGGTTATTCAAGTTAAATTTTCTTTTATGGTTATTTTAGTAAAGTTCTATCTAAAATGTGAAATCATATAAAACTTAAAAGGGGTAAAATAAATATTTTGAAAAAATAATGCATTACTCAAACATTTTCCGTTTAAGTCAGTTACTGAAGGGAGGTTTTTGTTGAATTTTCTAAAAGTTTAAGGGAGGTATTTATTAAAATGAAACTTGAGGGGAGGTTTTTATGATGTCAGAAACCTCAGGGGAGGTTTTTGTATTTTACCCTTATTGGAGAGAAAGGGAGAGAGGGAGAGAGGGATATTATCTATACTATTATTACTATATATAAAAGTGTGGATGCAAAGTGAAGGTTTCTTGGACTAAAATTACCCACTTTTTTTTATTTGAGATAGGGTATAAAATTTATTTTTATTATAACTAGAATGTCAACTTTATCGGCTACTAAAATGCCCATATTTAAGTATTTAGTCCATCTCTAATTGTAAGGATTGAAAATGTAAATTCAATTATTACTTTCCACCTCATTTAATCCCCTCTCATTATGTCTTGTACTTAAGGTATTAACTCTCATATTCTCTTATTAAATCCTATATTTAAGTTATTTTTCATTAATAAATGCTATCAATTAGATTCATGTTAATATTTTTAACAATATAAACTTATATATTTTAAAATTGACTCAAAAGCAAAATCATTCTTTGTCCAAGTGGTGGCTAAGCAATTCAACCAGCCAAATCAAATTGATCAACCTATAAAATCATAGTTAGGTAATAAAAAATTTAAAATAGAAATATATATAAATTTACAAAAATGTAGAAAAAATTAAACACATTTATGATATTTTTATTAATCAAAGTAAAAAAATAAGTGTAATAAATAATAATTATTTTTATTGATAATGAAAATAAAATGCATAATTTAGAACTCACAAAAAATGAAATTATTTTACTGTTTGACAAAGATTAATAGTTCAACTTTTGGGTCAAATGTGTTAACATTTAATATCATAAATAAATAAATAAATTTAATAAAATATATAAATATATAAATTTTGCAAAAAAGCATTCAGGCACATATAACTATCATATTAAACAAAATTAAGTGTGGCATATTAGAATTATTGTTACACACAAAAATACAAAAAAACACTTATAGAAAAAATTGAACACATATGTAAGTTCTATATTTATACTACTATTAAGAATATGAATAAGATTTCGGAACATCTTTTAACTAAAATACTCATTTTTGAATTTAGTCCATATTTAATTGTGAGGTTTGAATTGTAAATTGAACTACTTCTTTTCACCTCATTCAATTCCTTATATTTAAATCTTACATTTCTTTGATAAATGATAAAAAAAAGATACACCAAAAAAGACAAAACATTACAAAAAAAGGAATCTAGCCAAGCAAGTAGGCCTATCAATGATACTTGAAACTCCACAACTCGATGACTATCACATATTTGGATAAGGTGTTTATGTAATCAGATTTGGATTTTGCATTCTACATCAGATCAATAATAAAAAAAATAAAAAATAAAAACAATATATATATATTGTTATATTATTACTATCATTATTATCATTTAAAATTGTTGTGTGCATGCTTACTAGTAATAGTAAAATTTGGACTATATCAGCTAATACACACAAAGTATCGATTTGAATCAGGTCTGTATCGATTGATACATGCTCGAAATGACCCAATACAATCCTTTATCGGTTCAAACTCTTAATTTCATTGTGTTTCGTGTATCGATTTAATGCTAGAATGATGTGATCAGTGATACATTGTGATTTTTTGAACCTTGAGCTTCACAAAAATGTACAAAAGTGGAGATAGTAGAGAAATGACACTTCCAAATCTGCTACCCACATTTTGACCCATAGAACACCACTACCATGTATTGGGAACATTGTCCCATGAATGACAAGGGAGATATTCCCAATATATAAATGTAATGTCCCTTGGGCCTGGTAGGGATGTAGGAATAACTTGTGGGTAGTAGATCCGAGCCTAGGGGGGAGTAGATATCAGTTTTATAGAGAAAACAAAACCTTAGCCCCATGAACTCCCATCCTATGGACCACTTGGTTAACAGGAAACTAACGATTTCATGTGGTCCATATAATTTTGAATCCCAAACTAACGATTTCATACCTCTAATAGTGGTGGTTCACAATGTTAGATCAACTCTAAATAGGGGTGCAATCAAGTTGAGCCAAGCCGAATTTCTATATGTCTTGGCTCAGTTCGACTAAAATACTATTAAGCTCAACCTCGAATTCTAGTTCGATCCAAACTCTATTTCCTAGTTTGAGCTTGGTTCAATTAAATATTCAATTAGCTCTACTTCAACTTGAAAAGTCAAAAATGAATACATTTTTACAAAAATATAAAAATAAATTTTCATAATATATATTATTATATTATATATGTATGTGTTAGTCGAACAAACGCTCAAACTTTCTGGCCGATCCTTTTATTAGTGCCTACTGACTAGTGAGATCTCCGATTTTAATAACTAATTGAGCTTATATCGATATTCGAATTTGATTAGAATTGAACTCGAACCGAGCTAAACTCAAGCCTAGGGATGGCAATAACTTATATTATTTTGGGTAAATTACAAAGACCCCCATGTACTATGGGGTTAGTGACAAAGACCCCCTGTACTTCAATTCACCACAAAGACCCCCTTGAACTTTAGCCATTAGACAATGACCCCCTCCATTAGCACTTTGTTAGTTAACTTCAAAAAAGATTCTCATCCGACTATTTAAAATTTTCCAAATACCCAAACTACCTTTTTCTAATTTATTTTATCTTTTTCTTTAATTTATAAAAGTATCTTACTTTGTTTTTTACACTTTGTACTGTTCATTGTCTTCTAGAATGGAGAAGATCCATTTATAGAAAGAGAGAGAGAAGAGACCAACAACATGAAGCCAAAAAATCAGAGTATGTTGCTTTCTTGGTCGCTGTGTTGAAGCAACATATCTTCACTTGGGTCAATTAGGTTTTAATAAAAAATGGCACGAAAAAATAGAGAAAGTTTAGTGGGGTATTTTGGTAATTTAATGCCTTTCGTCATTTGACTTAACAGACGAAGGGGTATTTGTCGCAAATTGAAGTACAAGAGAGTCTTTGTCAATGACCCCATAATACGGGGGGCCTTTGTAATTTACCCTATTATTTATATTACACATATATATAATATTATTTATGTTTTAAATTTTTTTATTTATTTTAAATAAATTTAATTTAAAAAGGGCAAATTTCTTAAACTACCCCTAAGGTTTAGGAAATTGACTAACTATACCCCAACTGTTTCTGACAATTGGCTAAGTCTTCCTTATCGTCAATGTCCATTAACAAAAGGATTAAAAAGACCATTTTGCCCATCAGAAAACTTAGACTCCTAGTCAACATAAGACATAATTGGTGATCTTCAAGCTCTTTGGTTCCAATAAATGTTAAGGATTAACTGGCCTTGAAATCTCATGAGTCTTTTATGAAAAAACCTCCATTAATACTGGTTGATACCGTATTCCCATCTTCTCGTCTTGCTCTTTGCCATTAATACTGGTTGATACTATTTTCGTCCACTTGTTTTGATGCCATTGTTGCCAACACAAACAACTCTAGTATTGCACTTGAAACCAGAGCGAAGGAAAAATAAAATATAAGCCTTCATCTTCAACGGTGTTGTTGCTTTTGGTGGTGGATCTTCTCGAGGAGATTGGGGACGATTTTTCTGAGTTCCTTGCCGATGGCATCTGCTACTCTACTCTCTCTAAGCAATCCCCAAGCAAGCTTCCATCACTATAAATTCAAGAGACGTGCATCTTTCCGCTACAAAACTCGATGAGATTGGCAATGCTTTTTTTGAGTTCCTTGCCGACGACATCTTCTAGTCCACTCTTGCCAGCAGTGTTGTTGCATCAAGAGGGAAATCACAAGCAGTGATTTTGGTTTCGATCTTCCTCTTCTCCCTCTTTCCCTCTTTTTCTTTCCTCCTTCCCATCATTGCCCCCTTGTTCTTCAAGCCTCCTGAAGTGTAACGGCTTCGAGAGGTACCATTTCCTTCGTAACTATGAGCTGCTCAACGGGCCTCATCACATAGAAGCCCCATGAGGTCGGGCTAGTCAGGGAGTTGCTGAGATTGAAATATAGTCTTAATCTTCCAACTATCAAACATCGGATAATACAAGTATGAAACGTTGCAATAAGTTGCTGAGGGACGCAAAGTGAGACAATCTTAGTCTTAGCAACTATTGGGGGTAACGACATAATCCAAGGATCTTCGAGCGTCAAAGTAGTAAGTTGGGTTAAGAACTCTATAATCATTTACCAAGGTTTATGATAGAGTATGAAGATTTCTGAAGGGAGATTGAGAAGGCTATTTCTTCTGCATTTCTTCAAACTGATTATGCTTTTGTAGAAGTTTGTTTTGTGGACACAACTCTTGCTTCTAGAGCAATTGTGCTGCCAGTTCTTGTTTTGGGGAGATCAATGTTAGTGGCAAATGTAGGAGACTGCCAGTAATTTTACCGTCAACTCGTCAAGAGCCATCACCATCTTCAATTTCCTTAATTCCAGACAGCAGCAACAACACAAACATGGCAGCCATGTCTGACTGGATAAAAATCAATGATAAATGAAAAATCCTTCAATCAATGATCAATGGTTGGATTGGAAGTTGCAACAAAAGGATTGATGGTTCGTTCTCCACCTCTTGTATTGGTTCTCTTCTGCTGTAGATGCTCAGTTCCCCTTCGACCCATACATGTTGTCCACTAAACTAGAGCGAGAAAAATTGAAAATCAAAGGTGAAGTGATAGAGCCAACAAGGAGAAGTCCTCCCAATAGAGAACCCAGTGACAAAAAAAAACTTAAAGTACCCCCACCGATTCAAACTCCATCTCTCTCGACCTTTTGGATTTTCAAGTGACAAAAAAAATAAAAAATCTATAGGGGTTCCTTACAGATTTGAGATGAGTTGTAGAAGGGGAAGAAGGGGGGAGAGAGAGTGAGAGAGAGAGAGAGAGATGTTTGGATGATGGTTAATCTAGCCGAGGATGCCATGTGGCAGCCTCCATGACTGTTCTCTCTCTATCCACATTAACGCCACGCGTAACGAAAGAGCACGACTAAGGAGTGTCCTACACGGACAAGGAAGTGGACTCCACCGGGGAAGAGGAAACCTCTCGAAGACCTCGACGGACGACCTCATCCCAACAACCTCGGAATCCCTATCCATCTAGGACAAGGACACCCAACTGTAAATAGGTATTCCCTGCTCGAGATAAGGGACTTTTGGAAGAACACTCTTTGAATATCTCTACACTATCTCTTTGGCTTAGACCGTCATTATTCCAACCTGCTCGGCCCGACCACCTCTTTCTCTACCCAATTGACTTGAGCGTTAGCGTACCTACCTGGGGAACAACTCCTCGGGCCTCTGACCTTTCTCTTGGTTGCAGGATTATCTGGTCGTGTCCTTGGTTTAGAATGCCTCGGATCGGACAGCATCAGAGTGGCATCGTTTGTGGGAAAAGTACAAAAAGTCATTTACCAAACATCCTTCCGCGCACTCAAAACAATCATCCCCAAGAACGCATCCGACCGCCCTAGAGCCTGTTCTCCATCTTGGGGATCCTATTCATTTCGTAACTCTCCACCTTGGGAGCCCTAGCATCAGACTACGGTTGACCTTGCACAATTCCAAGCCATGCATCAAAAAGTCAACCGCTTCGTAGCCATGATGGAGATGTTGGGGCAACCAACTCAAGCTCTCCAAGCAACTCGCCCTACCACGCTGGTGCCTACTATAGCCGTCAGCCAACCCTCGCACCGAGGACCCCAAAAGGCACCACGCAGACAAGCACAAGGCCCAAACTAACTACGAATGACCATAGTCATCCAAAAGATCCAACTCCCTAGCCTAGCCTCATGCACACAACGCCCACAGTAGATCTCATCACTCCACCTGAGTGCCAACGAAAGAACGGCTCGGTCAACATCTGCACCAACCGCCAATCTTGATAGCCGAATCTAGCTCGGTCCAAGATTGTCTTGCAATACCAAAAGGAGAGAAGTCCGCGAACATGGTCCCAACCAATAGAGATGCTAAGATTCGAGAGCTAAGAGAGTATTTGGCCGAGCTGGAGCGCAACCAAGAAAATAGAAGTGTGGCATCTCCAACGGTTCGACCCTTAAAGCAGCACTACATTCAGGTCATAAAGGAATTCGTCTTTGTCTAGGAGATCGTTGATGAGATCCCTCCAGCCCGCCAACCAGAGACACTGAAAGACATCGGCCAGCCTCTTGCAAGTGCGACAAAGGAAATGAGAAACTTTAAGGGAATACTTGGCGAGGTTCAATGCCAAGGCCCTCTAGGTCTGAGCCCTAAACCAGTCAATGGTTGTGATGGCCATCATGAGCGGACTACACTCCTCTCAATGTTCAGCTTCTCATTGCAAAAGAATCCTCCGCCCAACCTGACCGTGCTCATGAAACATGCACAAAAGTACATGAACGCCGAGGAAGTCCACACACTACAAAGGAGCGAAGAGGACCAATAGGAATGGAGGCAAAAAGAGCATGACGAGTGCAGATCAAACAGGGACAATAAGAGGCAGGATCGCCAACCTGACCGCAAACCACGAACCCCACCACCGACGTACAAAAACTTCACTCTTCTGAACGCTTCATGGGCTGAGATACTGATGCAGATTTGCGACCGCAACTTTGTTAGGTGGCCCCAAAACATGAAGTCACAAAGAAACAAAAGAAATTGAGACAAGTACTGCCACTAGACCTATTCATGGGCTGGCCCAGTCCAACCCGATCTAAGTCAGGCTTGGACAAGATTTTAGGCCCGCAAACTCAAGCTCGGGCCTAAAATATTGGGCCCGACTTTTTTTGGGCCGAGAATGGGCTTTCTCAAAAAAGCCCGACCCGAGCCTGAGCCCGACTTGATAATGTATTATATTAATAAAAATATATTTTATATAATAAAAAATGCATATGTATATATAATATTTTTCTTCTCTTTTTTCAAGTAATAATGAGACTTTTCATTATTTTTTTAGGTTTTGAGGTCTTTTGGTATGAATAAAACAACTTTTAATTGAAATAAAAAGGAAAAATCCTTTTTTTTCCAAATTTCTAGCCGGGCTTCGGGCTTTATAGTTGGGCCGGGCTTAGGCTTAAGACCTAGGCCGAATGGTCGGGTCGGGCTTGGGCTCAGGCCTGAACATTTTCTGTTAATGTAAAGGCAAAGCCCGGCCTGGCCCGTGAACAGGTCTAACTGTGACTTCCATTGAGACCACAACCATAAGACCAAAAGCTGTCGTGACCTACACCATCACTTGGAAGACCTCGTCCGGTGTGGATACCTCGACAGGTTCGTCAACATCAAGGAGCACAAACCGAAGGGAGAAGAGCATCTCCATGACTTGCCACTAGCCCGAGCTCCCCTAGCCGGAGTCATCAATATCATCTTAGGCGGGATGGCCTCTAGAGGGGAGAGTAGCTTGGCCTGCAAGGCCTTTTGCCAGACTACATTAGGTCAAAGATAGGAAACCAAAAAGGCAAATGCTCCTATCACCTTCATCGGCAATAACCTTAGGGGGGTCTAGACACCACATGACGCCCTCGTGATAATTGCCAAGGTCGCCAACTTTGAGGTCCGATGCTTATTGGTGGACACAGAGCGCTCAACCAACATCCTCTTTGTAGAAGCCTTCAAACAACTCAGCATCAGCAAAGACCGTTTGACACCAGTCAACACTCCCCTAGTGGGATTCTCCGGGACTCCCTTATACCCCAGGGAAAAATCACTCTGCCACTACTAATAGGCAACGACCTCATCACCACGACGACAATGGTCGACTTCATCGTCGTCTATGTCTTGTCCCCCTACAACACCATCCTCAGTTGACCCACGTTGAATGCTCTGCGAGCCTCAATCTCCATGTACCACTTGGTCATGAAGTTCCCAACCCCATATGGAGTGAGTGTAGCTCGTGAAAACCAAAGAACTATGATGCAATGCTACTTAACGACTTGTAGATGGAGACCACACTACATGAACCTAAGGGACGAACTATGGACACAACACGGCCAACCCGTAGAAGACCTCATCCAAGTACCCCTCTTCGGTGAAGACCCCGAGAAGACAGTCCAAGTGGGATCCTTCCTAGAAGGCTGCCTTCGAGATGACATTATGTAACTCCTCAAAGACAATGCCGATGTGTTCACCTGGTCGGTAGCAGACATGTCGGGGATCGATCCCTAGGTCATCACCCACCACTTGAATGCCGACCTGCGCTACCAACCCGTGAGGCAGAAGAAGAGGAGCTTCACCTCGGAATGGTGGCAAGCAATCAACGAGGAAATGCAAAAGTTGTTCAACATCGGCTTTATCCGGGAAGTGACATACCAAAAAATACTAGGAAGTGCAAAAGCTTATCTAAAGGAAGTCTTTCACACACTCAGAAAATACTAAATGAAATTGAACCCGAAAAAATGCGCCTTCGGCATTGGCTCCAGCAAGTTCCTAGGTTTTATGGTCACATAGAGGAAATCGAGGCAAATCTAGAAAAGATCCAAGCCATCCTAGACATGTAGTCACCATGGACATACAAAGAAGTGCAATGCCTCACTCGACGAGTGGCCGCGCTGAGCAGATTCATGTCAAAATCTATGAACCGGTGCTTGCCCTTCTTCAAAGCATTAAAAAAGGTAAAGGACTTCCAATGGACCGAGGAGTGCGAACGGTCCTTCAAAGAGCTGAAGCGTTACTTAAGCTCGTCACCCTTGCTCACGAAACCAAGCCAGACATACCAGCTTCTGCTCTACCTATCCGCTAGTGACGAAGTGGTCAGCTTGGTCCTAGTGAAGAAGGAAGGTCATACCCAAAGGCCAATATACTATACCAGCAAGGTCCTCACAGGTGCAGAAACATGATACTCGAACCTAGAAAAGATCGCCTTGGCTCTCATCACCTCAGTTAGGAAGCTTAGGCCGTACTTTCAAGCACATAGTGTCTAAGTACTTATTGACCAGCCACTCAAGTAAGTCATGCAAAGGAAGGAGACATTTGGAGGCCTAATCAAATGGAGTGTGGAACTGAGTGAGTTCGATGTCGACTATGCACCTTGGCCTGCCATCAAAGCCCAAGCCCTGACCGACTTCCTAGTTGAGTGTACTTTCTCAGCATAGAGTCCATCTGAGGTCCCTATAACATGGACTCTCCATGTAGACAGGTCGTCTAACCAACAAGGTAGCGGTATCGGGTTCATCCTCCTCAGCCCATACAACACCGTCCTTGAGCACGCCCTAAGGTTTGAGTTCAAGGCGTCTAACAATGAAGCCGAGTACAAAGCCCTGATAGCTGGACTTCGGCTCGCCCTGGACCTCGGAGCAAGGTACGTTGAAGCCTTCAGCGACTCCCAACTGGTGGTCAACCAGGTTACTAACTAGTTCGAAGCAAGAGGCAAGTTACCTACAGAAAGTGTAAGGGCTCATCCAACGACTCGAGCACTTCACCATACAATAGATCCCTAGAGTCGAGAAAATCTGGGCCAATGTGCTATCAAAGCTTGCATGCTTGCCTCATTCTGATCTCAGCACGACAATCAAGATGGATACTCTAGCACAACCTAGCATTTCAAAAGCAGCTCTAATAGTCCTCCCAGTCCAGCAAGAGTCATCATGGATGGACCCCATAATACAATACCTCTAAGATGGCACCCTTCCGATGGACTGAAATGAAGCGAAGAGGCTCGCCCACATGTCGGCCCGATATTGCCTCATCCAGGGGCAGCTCTAACGTCGATCACACACTCTCCCCTACCAGAGGTGTCTCCCCCCAATAGAGGCCAACTACGTCATTAAGGAGATACACGAGGGTATCTACATAGATCACCCCGGCGCATGGACCCTAGCATACAAGGCACTCCAGTAGGGCTACTTCTAGCCCACCATGAAGCAAGACGCAACTCAGCTTGTCCAGAAATGTGACCATTGTCAGAGGCACTCAAATATCCACCACCGCTCCTCTCACGCCCATCCCTAGTCTATGGCCTTTTGCCCAATGGGGGATGGACATGCTCGGAGCATTTCCCACTGTGGCCAGGTAGAAAAATTCCTCATCGTCGTGGTCGACTACTTCACGAAATGGGTAAAGGTCTAACCCTAGAACGCATCATTGCGTAGAACACCCAAGGGTTCCTATAGAGAAACATCATCTGTCGCTTGGGTATCCTCGGGTTCTCATCACCAACAATGACTCCTAGTTCATCGACCGGAATTTCGAAGCCTTTTGCGTGGAACTCAAGATTGGTCACTGAACCACAGTCGTCCATCAACCTCAAAGCAATGGACAGATCGAGGTGACCAACCAAATGCTCTACGGCCTAAAGACTAGACTCGACAAAGCCAAGAAGGTGGGTCAAAGAGCTACTAAGCATCCTCTGGGCCTATAGAACCACATCGCGTATGGCTACTAGAGAGACCCCATTTAGCCTAGCTTTCGGAGCCGAGGCGATGGTCCCAGTAGAGATCGGGTCCCCTACTTTACGAACTGAGCTCTACAACAACGAAACGAACAATGAGGATTTTCGTGCAGAGCTCGACCTAGAAGAAGAACCCCATGACCGAGCACACATCAGGATGGCAACACAACAACAGAGGATGGCCAAGTACTACAACTCCAAAGTTCAGAAGAAAGATTTCAAGACAGGAGACTTCATCCTACACAAGGTCATAGTGCCCAAGCCAAGGGAAGAGAAGCTTGAACCCAACTGGGAAGGACCCTACAGAGTGACTAGAGTCTTCAATCCGAGCACCTACAAATTAGAAGACCTCGACGGGAAGTTGGGGCCGAGGAGATGGAACACCGGGAATCTACGATGTACTACCAATGATTAAAGACAAGTGTCAATTGTGCACGGTTCAAGAAATAAAGTTCCCTTTTTTGTGTTTAGTAGACAAGAATGCACTACACACACACACACACCTAGCTGAACTCTAACGGCTATAGACCTCGAAATACGTCACTGTACACACTTTACACACATCGACCATGCCAAACCAATCTATGCTACTGACATACCTAACTGACCAACGGCCAGAAGCCAAACAAGCCCCATCGGGCACTGCGGGAATGACATCCCCGCCGACCAATGACAAGAGGATGGATACCGAACTCCACACACAGTCAACCAAGGGTCGAACCAGAACCAATCGAGGACTATGGCTAGCCCACCCGAAGAGTGTAAGGCTCTCCAAGACCAAGCGCCACCGAGCCCCCAGACATCGTCAAGATCTTAGAAGCACCTTGGCTAGCCCAAGACCTCAACCAACAGAAGACCTCGGCATGGCTTATGGACTCCATCGACCATCCACCTCTAAGCAGAACATCTCAATAGAAAAAAAAAAAAGAATGAAAGAGAAGGGAAAACAACACAGAAAGTGCTCAACCAAAATACCAAATTTCCATTAATTAAGGTGTTCATACTGATTATAAGCTTAGCATACTGAGTTGTTTTCAAAAAAACATATATAAAACAAGTACACATTAATCAAGGCTAACCGTGCCATCTACAAGGTTCGCCTCCTCGGGGGTGGTCGCACTGTCATATGGGGCGGATTGCTTGTCCAATGGTAACTCAGTGTCAAAGGGACCATACTGCTCCACTGTCGCAGCAATCTCAGGATGCTCACGCATGACCCTCCTCTAACAGCGAGTAAAATCGATCTACTAGGAGTTCATCATGTAATCGTCGAGGGCAATCTGAAACTCCTCGGACTTCTTGTACTTGGCAACCGCCTCCTCTTCGGCGTACAACAACTTCGCCTTTGCCTCCTTGACCGCCTTCCTTGCCTTGTCGCGGTCCCCTTTAAGCTCGCAACCACGACTCTTCAAATGTTGAAGCTCATCGTCCTTGGCCGCTTCGCCTGCCTCAACTCGACCACCTCTGCCTACAAGCGGGAAAATTCATCCTCTCGAGCCTTGGCCATCTGACGAAGAGCGCACATCCTGTTGTCAACATCGTGACCACATAGACGACCTAAAAAGCACACGAAGCCATCATTAAGCACAACTAGATAAAACCGAAGAACAGAGGAAACAATGAAAAAGACTTGCCGCGATAAACTCCAAGATGACTGCGCTCTCTAGCACTTCACTTGTGCAGTCGTTGGTTTCTCTACGGATGTCGGGCAACAGAATGCCCCTATCCAACTACTCGGGCACACCCTCTATCTCCAGCGTGTCCTCCGGCCAAACGCTCCAGTCCGGCCTGTACACCTCCGCAATCAACTCTACCAAACCCAGGGAAGGGATCTCAAAACCTCTCTACGGCGGGGACCCGTTAGAGCCTACGTACACCACATCTCCCTCAACCGGCCTTAGTCTCTTGCTCGGTCGAGGGTTCGCAATATCTAGGCATTGCTACTGTTGAGCCGCCCCAGCTTGGGCCACTGCCCTCCTTTGCGCAGCGGCCTGCATACGTCTGGTCCTCTCCTCCTCGTCCATGATCGCCATATCTACCAAAAAAGACAAGGCAATAGAATCCAAAGAAGTTAACCAAAAAGAAACACTTACAAAAGCAAAGAAGAGACTAGTCGGGGGCTCCATCAGCCCGTCATGGACCAACATTGAGAACGACATGTTCTCCTGCACGTCAACCCTTTCTATCCACCTGATGGCCGCTAACTCCTCCCTAGATAACTTGGTCTCGGTCGACGCCTTCACCTTGGTCCTTGGGATTGATAGCTCGACGGGGAATGACCAACCCCCGGGGTAGCATACAAAGAAGAACCCCTCCTTCCAGTGTTTCACCGAGGAGGGGGCCCCTACGAGCACCTTATTGTGCTACCAACCCGAGAAATAGTAGGAACCTTGCTAGTGCTTCTTTAGGTCCAGAAATTATGTAAACATCAGTAGGGTGATGTCTACGTCAAGAACAGAGCAATAGTAGAGAAGACTAACCAAGTACCTAAAGGAGTTGGGCATCAACTAAATCGGTTGGATGCGGTACCACCTCAGCACCGGTGCAATACCCTCACTTAAAGGAAACCTCAGCCTGATTATTAGGTTGTGCTTGTATATGCAAAGCTCATCCGATTGAGCCAAAGTAGCTCTCTCACCAATACCCAGACACCTCAGCTCATACTCCTAGGAATACAATAAAGGGCCCGAATTCAAGCCAAGTCCCTAGGAGTCAGTCTGCAAGGTGAAGACGCGAAGCAACTACTGAGCCGCGCAGGGGTGCTGGGCCCCTTTTCTGACACAGCCTCCACTTCGGCCTCTCGAAAGGCTACGACCTCCTCTGCCATAGCACCCTTGCCTTCAGGCCCTTTGACCTCGGACCCGTGGCCATCGGTCTCATGGACCACGAGCACAACAGCCTTGAGATGAGACCCCAGCTCAGACTCGTTACTTGATGAGCAAGAACTAGATGAAGAGGAGGAACAAGAAGACGAGGAAGATGAAGACATCTTACTGAAGTGATGAAGAGATTATGCCGCGAAACACCTAAAGCACCACCTGAGGACTATTTCACACTAAACTCCTAAGATCACTCACTCAAAATGACAAAGTGAAATAGCTCGCCACCTCCCCTTTTATAAAAGAGGCCAACGACCCAAATTAATTCGAATCAACTATCACTGATTTGATGCCGCCCTTCGCATGCGTGTGACCTCGAGAAGAAATGATGCGTCTGTTGACACGCCTCAAACCAACTGGTCTGCCTAGCAAACTAGCCTGACTCAATGCCAATCAACTCAAAGAAATTAAAGTTCCTCAGTCGAGGACCGCATAACTCTTCTACGCCTAGTCGTGGTCGAGCACTACACTCCTCAACTTCGGAACTGGGGGAGTGGTGTTCAGGTGATGGTTGGTTGGTCGAGGATGCCATGTGGCAGTCTCCGCAGTTGTTCTTTCTCTAGCCATGTCGATGCCACATGTAATGGAAGAGCACGACTAAGAAGGAGTGTCCTACACGAACAAGGAAGTAGACTCCGTCGGGGAAGAGGAAACCTCCAGAAGACCTCGACGGATGACTTAATCCCAATAACCCTGGTAGCCCTATCCAACACCCAACTATAAATATGTATTCTCTACTCGAGGTAAGGGACTTTTGGAAGAACACTATTTGAATATCTCTACACTATCTCTTCAGCTCAGACTGACATTATTCCAACTTGCTTGGCCCGACCACCTCTTTCTCTACCCAACTGACATGAGTGTTGAAGTACCTACCCGGGGAACAACTCCTCAGGCCTCTGACCTTTCTCCTTGTTGTAGATCTTAGCACGCAGCCTCATCCTTCCACCTCGGCCTTGTCCATCTATCAGGATTATCTGATCGTGTCCTTAGTTCGGAACACCTCGGATTGGACAACATCAAGAGAGAGAGAAGGGTAAAATTTGGTTTAAAAAAATTATACATCGTGTGGTGTCACATGTATACGAAATTTGACGGAATATTAACGGATGATAACGGTAA
This sequence comes from Nelumbo nucifera, assembly GCF_000365185.1. The sequence continues at coordinate 2,354,453 of NW_010729096.1, read as the reverse complement.
ATATAGATAATTATAAGAAATATTAAAAATATTTTAAGACAACACTCAAATAGTAAGGATATAGTTAATCAATTTCCTAAACCTAAGAGATAGTTTAAAAAATTTATTAAATACTAATATTTCGAGGATTAGGATCCCGTGGGAATCCGGATGGAAACGGAGGACAACTTTTATTCCAGTCGAAGACGGGGATTTATTTCAAAATCGGGGTCGGGGGACGAGGAATATGATCCCCGCCCGAACCCTCCCGGCTCCCCCTGGCTCCTTGCCATGGTTGAGCCCTAAACTAGTTATACTCGTTTTCAGCGTGGCTTCAAACCACAAAACACAACCCGCAGGACACAAAACCCATTTTCCTGTCTCCTCTCTCTCGTTCGAACTTCCCTTCCCTGTCTCTCTTTCATCCAAACCATAACCCCTCGACCGGTCATTGACCAGACCACCGGCGACCGGCGGTAGGTAGTTGTTCTTCCTCCTTTTCTTCTTCTTCTTCCCTCCAAATAGAGCTCTCAACCCTATTATTATTTATTTTGTTTTTGAGTGGTTCCGGAATCGGCGGTACCCTACCTACTTCCTCTCTAAAACAACCAGAGCTCCAAATTGGAAGGAACCTCCACCGTGAAACGACCGGAGCTCCAAATTGATACAAGGCAGCCCCAAATCGATCAAAGCCCCAAAAGAGTATCTCTCTGTCGCTTACTTTGTTAATTAATTAATGAGGGGATATTGTTAGTGTTTATCAGCTCCAAATCAATCAAATCCATCTAAAAAGTATTTCATTGTTGTGAATTTGGTTTCTTCTAAAGTCAGGTCTTTTAGCATGTATTCTTCATATATTAATTGTTCTTACAGTTAATTGGTCCTACACCCAATCAGCTCCACTTTTATACTAGGTCTTCCTAGTAGGACCATGAATGGTGAATACCAACCACTGTGTGGAGCAGATAGGGAGGTAGGTGCCAACCATAATGACTTTGTCACCCACCATAAAGACGGCCTAGTACAGAGCATTCTTGCTTCTATGAAAATTGGTATTATGTTTAAACACCAAGAGGACATCACTTAGATCTTGGATTTATTCGTAGAGGAACTGCATCTTACTACTAAGGTCCAGGATAACAATAGAATGGTGAATGGTCCAGCAAGAAACTTATCATGGGAACAAAATACAGAACATAGGGGTGATACCAGTTTGCTTGCAGCTGTAGCACTTTCATTGAACTTGGAGCTGTTACAAGTGCCAATTCCCAGCCTGTAGTTCCATTCACAGGATTAGGGGCAGCAGAAGGGACAGTTCTTACACCTCAAGGGCCTTCTCATATTCTATAGCCAATACCACCTTTGGAGCATCAGTTTTATCAATAACCTTACATGAGAAAAGGAAAAAAGAAAACAAGATACGGTGAGAAAGAGACAATTTTATCCCAAAGATTAAGGGTCTGTTTGGTTTGCAGCTAGGATCAGAATCGGAATTGGATTCCGATTGTTGCTATTTGGTTCAACTAGAAGCTGGAATCAGAATTGGCTTAACTTTTCAGTTTTGCCCCTATTCACAGTGGCAGCGGTCGAGAGGGGCTGATTCCAGGCTTTGTTCGGCTGTTGTCATAGTGGCAGTGGGAAGATTCCAGGCTTTGTTTTGCTGGGCAAAGATTTGGAAGAGGAGGAGAAAGACGAAAGGAGGGGTGGGGGGGAGAAGAGGATCTGCTAATACTGACCATTGGCAGTATTAGCGGCAGTGGTGGCGACAGAGGGGAGGAGGAAGAGGAAGAGAAAGAAGAGGGGAGCAAGAAGAGAGAAGAAGGGAGGAAGAAGAGCACAAAAAGGAAGATGAGGCAGAATAGAGGAGATATAGGAGAAGGATGCCCGGCTGGCCACTGGTCTTAGCATGCTAGAGATGGTGGTTGGCGGCGGCTAACTTGGATGGAGGAAGGCTTGTGAGACAATGAAGACTTAGAGTTGAGCAGGTCTTTGGATCAACCAAATGGTTGGAATCAGAATGGGTCATTTCGGTTCCGATTCCAAGCGCCTACTCCTGTGAACCAAATGGACCCTAATATCTTCCAAATGATGGAAAGAGGGAAAGAGATAGGGAGAAGAGAGGCAATAGGAATCATATCCAAGATTGAGGGGGGGGGGAGTATGATTAGGGTGGTGCATAAGCAAACATGTGAGAATTTGCTTAGCAGTCCTTTTCCCACTATTATATTTTAAACCAGTAGGCCTTAAAAAAGTTGTGGGGTCTACCAATAAAAGTTTTAAATGGATTATGATCATGGCACCTTTATTCGAGGAAAAATATAAAGTAGATAATGTCCTGAACTCCTGATTCCTGATTTTGAGCAAAATTGCCAAAATATCAACTTTGTAATGGAGAGAATTTCAGTTAGTAAAATGGAATCTATCATATTACTTCTTACAAAAGGGAAACTTATTCAGTTCCTCTCCCTCTTGGTCCACTCTCTTTTTATTTAAAATACTTTTAATTTATCTCTTTCCTTTTGTTTCATCCACTCTCCCCACTATTGATCATTCACCCCATTAAAAGCTCTTGTTTGGTCAATTCAAAACTCTCTCAATCTCTCCCTGTATAAATGTCACGAGTTTGGTGTATTATATCTTATCCAAAAGAGAGAGTTCTATACTCTCCCTTTAACAGAGTTCCAAAGTTTTGTCTCCCACTTACAACCCGTATTCATTTTTTCGTTCTAATTATGTCCCCACCTCTCTTTCCCTTTCTATGTCCTGTTTCTATTCTCATTCCCCCCACAACCTTTTATTTATTTTTTTTCAAACCCAGCTCTCTCCCCTATTCAACTCAAATTGTATGATGCCACAGGGTTGATAACTTGATATATAAGAAAATAATGACAAAACAAAACAAACCCAATTCTCTCCTGAATAATTGAATTGAATATGGTTAAATCCAAGATCACTTCTTTTTCATACCCTTATTTTGGGTCTAGATCATTACAAATAATCTGTATTCTAAGATCGATTGGGTTTGTTGATGTAGAACTGAATAAAAATTTAGGGTTGTCTTTGGTACCATTGCTGATATTTGAAGAAAAACACAAGTAGGTTGAGKATTTGATTGAACTCATAACATGTTGGGAACCTGCCTAACTCAGGGCTCTTCGAGGGGCCAACCTCCTGAATTCTTGTAAGGAGAGAGAGAGAGAGAGAGTTTAATGCTGAAAGAGTCATTCCCTTATTCCTTTTCTGCTCTACTACTTATAGTTTTACAATCTTGATTGTTACAGTTGTTACAAGTGGATGGCAGTTGTTACAAGTGG
>NW_010729096.1:2278779-2350245 GCF_000365185.1 Nelumbo nucifera | reverse complement strand
GGTGCTGTCGTCCTTTCTTGCTCCCTTCTTGCTTCTGGACCCCATGGTCGCTGCACCTTTCTTGCTTGACTGAACTTGTCCTCATACAATCTTGCTAGTTCTGCCACATTGATGACCGAAGTGGACTGCATCGCTTTCATTTCCAGTCGCAATTCTTCTTTTAGGCCGTTGACGAAGCTTCCCACCAATGCCTTCTCTGTCCACCCTTGGACTCTCACGGCTAGCCTTTCGAACTCCATCTGGTATTCTTTTACTGATCCCACCTGCCGCAACTTTGCCAAATTTTCATCAAGATCTTCGAACCCAGATGATCCAAAACGGGCAGTCATGGCATTCGTGAAGTCTGCCCAGTTTGACGAGGGTGCCCCCTTCTGTACCATTGAAACCAGAGGATAACTTCCCCTTCAAGATGCGCAGAAGCCAGAGCTACCCTATCTTGCCCCGGTGTTTCATGGTAATCGAAATACCTTTCGGCTCTGAGAATCCATGGAGTTGGGTCGCCGCCTGAGAAGATGGGGAAGTCGATTTTGGCTATTCTTGTTGCCACCCCTGTTCTGCGGCTGTTTTCATTGCTGTGCTCTTCTTGGCTTTCTCTATCAGTGTTCGTTGCCCCCTGCTCCAGTCGAAGGAGGAGAGCAGTGAAGCCTTCCTTCATTTCTTTGAGATCTGAAGACATTCGATGGATCTCTACCTCCATCTGATCCATTCGGGTGTCTATTGACATGTTTCTTGTGTTGGTCATGTTGGCTCTGATACCAAATTGTTAGGATCCTGCCTAACTCAGGGCTCTTCGAGGGGCCAACCTCCTGAATTCTTGGAAGGAGAGAGAGAGAGAGAGAGTTTAATGCTGAAAGAATCATTCCCTTATTCCTTTTCTAATCCACTACTTATAGTTTTACAATCTTGATTGTTACAGTTGTTACAAGTGGATGGCAGTTGTTGTTACAAGTGGATGGTTAGTTGTGCTGATGTGGCTTCCTCTTGTAAAACTGATTAACTGCCTTCTGTTCCTCTTGTAAAACTGATTAACTGCCTTCTGTTGGTTTGTTCCAGCAGTCTTGACATAACATTAAGAGCTGTGCATTGGGCTATGATTTATAAAGAATTTAATGGTGTAACCCTTAATGACTTATTTAGAGGACAAATATCATAGCTGGTTTTCAAATTAGTAAACCCACCCAAAAGTCTGATGATTTGGTCTCCATCAACAACAGGGAGGCATTAGCTGAATTTTGATGGGTGTTGCTTCGGTAATCGAGGGATGTTTGGAGTGGGGGTAGTTGTTAGGGACCATCAAGGCAATAAAATCCTTAGTTTTTGGATCCAGCTGGTTTTGGGAACTTCCAAAGGGCAGAATTGATGGCTTTAATTCAAGGTTTACTGATGCAGGGCTTGAGAAATGTGGAAGTGGAGGGTGATTGCCAAACAGTTGTAGGTTGGATGAGATCTCAGAATCATATTCCATGGCAGTTCAGACCTATGTGAGATTAGCTCATTCTCTAGGTTCCAATTTGAACAACTCATTCAACTGAGTTCCTCGGAGTGAATACGTTAGCAGATTCTTTGGCAAGAGCTGGGGTTGGAAGAGACTCTATTGAATGGGGTTGCCCTGGACCAGGCTGTAACAGTTTTCTTTCTCTTTATTACTTTTAAGGCTTTTGTTGATGGATGCTGTTGTACTATTTGACCTGCTGCTCTTTTGTTTTGAGCAGTTGGTGGTTGTTTCTGATTAATAAATTGGTTTCTGTTATATACATGTGTGTTAGATAGGAAGGGTATGAAACTATGAGTCTGCCTGATCTCTGCCCCTCTGTGCAATAAAGAGGTTGAAACAACAGCTCATCTCTTCTTCTTCTTCTTCTTCTTCTGCACCTTCTCAACTAGAAAAAGGCAAGGCAGTGCTCCTTCAATGGCATTGCCCTGCCTTAGTTAAGGCACTACTAGCTGGTTGGCATGTTCCAAAAACAACAAAAAAGGAAAATGCTGCTGGGCTCCAAGTAGCAGTTTTCTGGGCCATTTGGCTTGAAAGAAACTAAAGGGTGTTGGAGCAAAAAGCAAGGCTGGAGGAGGTAGTAATCAGTTCTACAGAAATGCTACCATGTGTCGTATATGTGCCACTAAGGTTGTGTTTGGTACCATTGCCACTTATACTTGTAACGTTTTGTATTGGTCAATACCAATTTTTGAGAAATTGTCTTGTTAGATCACATCAGATAACCAATTTCACTAAAAAATTATAGGCATTGGCAGTTATAGTAGAAACATCAAATTTGATGTTTCCTGAAGAAGCAACAATGGTACAACCAAACATGGCCTAATTTTGTTACAATCGTATAGTGAAAATGCTGGAGAAATTTTGGATTTGCTTATTTCTCTTCTATAAATCTTCGATTCACATTCTTGTATGTTTATAAGTACCCATCAATCAAATGAATTCTCAACTCATCATCCAATTCTGATCCAATCCAATGTAGATACAACAATATGTTAACCAGAGCTGAGTATGTTGGATATCTAGGTAATGGAGTGTTTATTTTGACACCCATCCATCAAACAGTGTGGAAGCCAATTTGGAATGTTCCCTAGGGCTGCAATTGGTTGCAGTGCAATTTTATTTGCAATAATACAAATGTATGGGAGTACAAATGAAAGGAATGCAAGTTCTGGTTTAATTTTGTTTTGGGCTTTACTCTATTTCGCTTTAGGTCTTATTTGACTTCATTTGTATTGCAATCAAACAAAATAAGGTAAATTTTGAAATAAAAAAAAAGAATATGCATCAAATCATTTGTAGTACCATAGTTTTACATTAGTGCAAATAAATTTGCATTGCAACTAAACACAATGGCAATAGGACGAGGACCATACTCCCCATTGCTGATCACCTAGAGGTGTAAAATGGGCCGAGCCGCTCGTAGCCCATGCTGGCTTGTGGCCCGGCCCAAACACGGGCTGATATGTTATTTAGGTATTATTTGATTTCACTTAAAATAAGTATTTATTCAAATAAGTACTTAAAATAAGTGGTGAGACCACACAATAAGCGGAAAATAAGCACTTATTCATGTTTGGCAGATAAGTTGGGAATAAGTGCTTATTTCAAAAATAAGTACTTAAAAAATAAGCAACCTTTGGACTGCTTATTGAATAAGCGCTTATTTTTTTTAGTGACTAAGAAAACGATCGAGATGCGTCGTTTTCATTTTTTTTTTTTTGTTTCTCTTGCATCTACACAACCTATGTGTGTGTATTTTGGGATTTTTAACTCCTGAAACTAGATCCGGGCGTTTTTTTTTTGCGTAGATCTAGTTTTTGAATGGCAAATCAACTGGAAACTTGATCATGACGAGAGGTATGATTTCCTAATCGAACTACTTGGGTTGTTTTAGTGATATTATTATTTTTGCATATTCTAGCGAAAAAAACCCATAAACAGTTTTTTTTTTTTTTGGATTTTTAGGGATATTATTTGAATAATAATGCATTGTTAGATGCTTGTTTAGGTGTTCTTGTACAATATAATGATCTGTATGCATGATACAATTTTTTGTTGGATTTTGTGGAATGTTACTATGCAATTATTGATTTTTTGTTATTTTTTGCATATTTCAAACTTTTTTTTTTATTGTTTTGGAATTTTAATGTGAATAATTTGTGATACCTTAGGCTTTTTTTTTTTTAAATTTTCCTTGCATGATTTATCGAGTAATATGCATTAGCCAAATAGTCTTGTGATGTTCTTCCATATTTTTTTTGCTTCTTGCATAATGCACTAAGTATCATATTTTTTTTTTAATTTTTGGAATAATGTGCAATTTCTGATTTTTTATTGCTACTTATCGCTTAAAATAATTAATAATGTGTTGGCGTTAACAATCATGATTATTGTTATAATTATTGTTATTATTATCATTGTTATTTAATTAATATTATTATTGTTCTTTTTCTTCTTATTATTAACTTTCGTAGTAGTATCATTATTATTGTGTTCATGATTGAGACATACGAATTTAAAATTTGTAGGTTATGGCTAGTTGCCAAGGGAAAAATGGGGGAAGCTCCCGGGCTACTTGGACTCCTGAACTACACAAAGTTTGGGTGGATTTGTGTTTACAACAAGTCATGGCCGACCACAAGACCAAAACTACCATGGATAGGCAAGGATGGTCAACTATGATTCGGGAGTTCACCAGGATAACGGGGAAACATTATTCACAAAAACAAATGAAGAATCACTGGGATGCGGTAAAGAATGAATGGAAGATATTCCATAAATTGTCTACCTATACTGGTTCGGGTTGGGACCCAATAAACGAAACATTCACTGCCAGAGATGATTTCTGGGAAGATTATCTGAAGGTATGATGTATTTTGGCATTTTCATGAAATAAAAAAGTAGGTAAATTATTTTTAGGTAGAACCTTACATAATTATGTCCTTGTGTCATAGACATATCCTGATGCAGCACGGTTTAGGCACAAGGGTCTTCCCCATGCGACAAACTTGGACATCTTATTTAATGGCACGGTTGCCCATGGTGACGATAGTTGGGCACCAAATGTGGGTGTGCTGCCGGAGGTGGTTCCTTTAACTCAACGAGCTTGGAATGATGGCCAATTGGATGATGAATTTCTCAATAAGTCACACACACCAATGGATGCCTCCGAAACAATGCAAGATGTCGGAGAACCAGAACCAACCAGTACTCACTCGAGTAGGAACATTCCCAAGGACATAAGCAAGAGTAACACCTCTTCTAGGAAAAAGAAGACCACTGAGGCTGTACGAATTGGTAGAAGCTTGGAGAGAATTGCTTCTGCTATAACGACTGTTAGAGATATGAGAGAAAGTTCGAGGCTAGCCTCTATGGAACGGTGCTTGAAGCTGCTTAATGAAATCCCCGAAATGGAGGAGGGGAATCCATTGCACTTGTTTGCCACTCTCCAGTTTCTGAAGGGTGATTTTCGTGACTTATTTATTGCAGTTGGGACCCCGACCATCCGTTTGAAGCTGATTAAAGAGTTGTATGAGCGTTCTGAGAGAGAGTGATAGTTTCAACTATTAATCTATTTGATTGAGATAGAATGTTAAACTTTTGTTGCTTTATTTATTATTTTGCTTTGTGAACCTTATTTGTCTTTTTTTGTTGATTGTTTAAATTTTGAACCTATATTGTTGGACTTGATTTACCTTACATGTTAATGGTGTGCTGAATTTTCATTTGCTTTCTTTTTGTGTGGGTGTGTGTGTGTTTTAAACTGCAAGATAATGTAAGTGATGGATACTAATAAGGACACTGAAATGGAGAATGAGTTAGTATCGGATATGGAGACAGGATCCAAAATGAGTGTGTTATATGATAGGGTGATTGACATAGATGGGGAAATGGACATTGATGAGGTGATGGACTGTATTCTGGATGTTACATTTGTCATTTGAGCAAGTATTATTATGATACTCGGGTTCACAAGGAACCTAAACACACCATGGACTGGACTGGCGCGGTGTATGAGCTAGATAAAAAAAAGCGTATCTCATAGTAAAATATAACCATATATCTATACTATTATAGAGTGGATAGTTGCCTTAGTTTCGTGCAGGTTATAAAAGTTAAATTTGATTTTATAATGCCAACTTATATCTTCACCATTTACATGCGCCTGTGCCCTATACACTAGTGGAGATAAATGCCTTAATCTCCTTGTCAATCAAGAGCATAAAGGTAAAGAATTTTTGATTTTTAAAAATCATGCTGTTATTATCTACATTGACTGGATCAGAATTAGGTCCATTTCGGGTGATTAGTTGAAGATTCATTTGATTGATGGGTACTTTGGCTGCTCCTTGGAAGGCTATCCATGACAATCTTCCTGTGTTCCTCAACCATATCAGGTATGACTTGGCTTTAGGTCAGTTTGGACATTTTGGGAAGAAAGGAATCTAAGAATTTTTGAAGACATGGAAAGAAGTAAGGAAGCTGTGATAGAAGTAATAACTTTAAGGGTGGCTCATTGGGTGGAAACTTTAAAGCTCTTTGCAGATTTTACAGTTGATTTTTTCAACTTGTGGGGTTTAATTGCTCTTTCCTCCTCCAGCAGACAAAGAATTATAGAGACCAGATCACCCCCATGTGATGGGTAGAAGAAATTGAATTTTGATGGTAGCTGTATGGGCAATCCTGGGCCCTGGTCCATCCGGTATTGGTGGAGTTATTAGAGAAGAAATGGTAACATCCTAGCAATGTATTCAGGTCCTGTTTAGCAAGGTGGTGTGGTGAGATCAGAAGATACAGAAATAATGGCAGCAGTTTATGGGGTGGGAAGGCTAAAGAGATGGGGATTGAGAGACTAATCATTGAAGGTGATTCAAAAATAGTTGTGGGCTGTCTGAGAAAGGAGGAAGGGGTAATTTGGCAGCTAAGGAATGAGGTCAGGCGCTTCAAACAGTTATCTAAAGACATGCTCATCCAAATAAGATGGATTAGAAGATCTGCAAATAGCACGGCAGATGGCCTAGCTAAACAAGGAATTCAGAGACAATCCATGTTTTGGGCTCAATTGTAAATTTGGGATGGCTTTGGGTTTCAAAACCTCTTGTTGTATCTTTCTATTCTATTTTAATGAATTAACTTTCTTGTTGCTGTTCAAAAAAAAAAAAAATGAAGGTTCAATTTGGAAGGAGTACAAATACAAATATGTACAGTACAAATACATATAAAATAATACAAAATGTAAGGTTTTACACTACATATTTGCATTTGTACTCCTTCCAAACTGAGCTGAAAGTGTAAATGTGTTGAGTGCAAATTTTGGTTTACTTTTGCTTCAAAGTCTTATTGTGTGTTGTTTGCAATGAAGATGAAGTGAAATAGAACCTGAAGCAAAGTAAAAGTGGACCAGAATTTTGCATTTTTCTCATTTACACTCCCATGCAGTTGTGCCGATGCAAATCAAATTGCATCGCAAACAAATAGAGCCCTTAGGCTGTGTTTGGTTCGAAGGAAATGGTTTTAAGGAAAAAGGCTGTATAAGTTTCCCTACCTTTCCCAATAAGAATCCACAAGTTTAGCAGTTAGGGTTTGGGTTTTGCAGGCTACGACATTGCTGTGGGAAATGGAGCCAAAAAGGCCTGGTCTGGGTTCTGCAGGCTACAACATTGCTATGGGAAATGGAGCCTGAAAGGCCCGGTATTGATTCATAAAATTGAGGTCCAAGTCTGCTTGTACTTGAGCCAGCCCAATTCACCTGAAACCTAGCCTTCAACCTCACCGTCATTGGAACCCCAGAGTGCAGACCCCAGTCTCGACCTTTCAATTGCTGCCACCGATGTTGTCAAGATATTACAATTTATGATACGATTCACATTTTGAATCAAGAATCCCAAGGGTTTTGATTCGAATCTTATGCCTGAATCCTTTTTTGCAAAAATCTTACAATTTATATGATTCATTGTGATTCGAATAAATTCAATTAAGAATTACATTTTGTACTTCGTCATTTTTTTGTTTATATTTAGTTTTGTTAAGAAAAACTTGTTTAAAGCCCTTACTAGAAAATGATTAATTTGTGTTATTTAGGATTATCATTGAGTTTATTTTGCATCATATATAGGTTAAAGAGCCGTTGTCTGTGAATTTATTTGTCTTTCAAGTCAAATTTGATTATATCATTTTGGGCTTCTATTGTATATGTGGTAAACTCTATTATTTTAGGTACATATATGGCATATGTGGATTAAAAATAGGGGGAAATCATTTTCCTATATACATATATTTACTTAGCCTTTTAATATATCTATATTTAATTTTTTTGACTGGTTTGTAAAAATAGAAATAATCTTTTTTTATTGGAAACGGCAACTTCATTAAAATTAAAACTATGATAAGGTACATCTGTCAACTCTAAGAAGAAGTTGACCCAAGTTACATACTCATTACAGCACTGCCCAAAACACGTTCTCCTTTACAGTCCCTTGTTTTGCTAAGGTATCCGCTAGCCCGTTAGCTGACCTTCTTGTCCACTTAAAGCACACACCAATCTCCCTCGTTATATTCATTATTTCCCTTATCATCTGTCTATATTTCCATGCTCCCAAACAACCTGACTGCATCAACCCCATCAACAGTTTAGAGTCCCCTTCAATCTCCATTTGATCTAGTCCCAAATGTTTAGCATATCTTATGCCTTGAAGTAAAGCCATTACCTAAAAAAATAGAATATATACATATATGCACTATCAATTAGTATTGATGGAAGGTGAGGATGAATTTCCTCCCCTGTTTTCTTTCTTTTTTATATGCCCTATCAATTAGTATTGATTGAAAAAATTTCCGTGTTTATGTGCATCCTAGGCCAGCTATGGTGTTTGTATTCTTGATTATTAAGGAACATCTTTATTTTTCCTTGAGTTGTAATGATGAATGATGATTTACACTGAACTGTAATTTCTAAATTTGTCTTACAGAGTACTCGTTTGGATTTCTGATGTACCCAGGTCTTGATCCCTTGAGGAATCGAAGCAGACTTTGTGTTTTCAATTTACAGACAGTCAGACGCCAATTGAATGATGCTTACTGATGTTGAGTTTTGTTTGTTCTTGGATGCAGAAAAGAGTTGCTGTAGAGTGGCCATTTGTCATGGATAAACTATTGGAGTTTGGGAGGAAAGCTTGGTTCTATGTTAGGGCTCTTTTGGGATATGAGGAAAGAAGAATCAGATCCTACAGATATTGCAACTGCAAAGATGCCTTGAACAGGTTGGGGTTCTTCATGTTTCTCCCATTTCCCTATACTCGATTAGCTTTGTATTCTTGCATCCATTTTGGACATCAGTAGTTCTGCCATTTTTTTTGTTTATCATAATATATGACCTGTTGTCTCATTGATCAATATAAGTAATTCACTTGTTTTCATGGCTTATGCAAATATAACCTGCAAAATTCGAAATTTAGTGAAAATGCTTCTTCCGATACGGTTGACATGATTTGCATTTTGTATTATTTACAAAAGCATTGTTTGTTCTTTGCTAAGTTAATGATTAGGTTATAGATAGGGTATACGAGGGCATGGACAAACTGAGTGATTACAGGAATGGTTTGCGAATCTCAAATTAAAAATGCAGTAGCTACGTGATTGCAGGAATGAGGATTTTGGCATGTTAAGTGCTTTTGATCATTCCTAAATACAAGTTGATCAATTATTCAATCTTGATAGGCTTCAAATTGTTATAGTTCGGCAGAAACAAATAGGGCCATTTAACTGAGATCAAAATCTGACAAGTATGGAGGAATGGTTAAAGCTCTCAAAGGAATTCTACTGTGGTTTGATTTTTTCTGGTTGGAGTTAAAAGTGTTTTTGGTTTTTGTTGTTCATGTTGGTATTTTCTCTTAGTTTTGAACGTACACTTTATTTTCCAAGTCAAGCTTTGCTGGAGTTGATTCTAATGAAAAGAAGGTATGTAAACTGAAAAAATCTCTGTATGGGTTGAAACAATCCCCTAGAGCCTGGTTTAGTAGGTCCCATATGGCAGTTCAGCAGATCAATTTTAGGCAATGCCAGTATGATCATACCTTCTTTGTTAAGAGGGGTTAGGGGACGGTGTTGATAGTTTATGTGGATGACATTATCATCACAGGTGATTAGAAGGGTATCTTTGGAAGTGAAGGATCTAGGGCCTCTATGGTATTTCCTTGGAATTGAGGTTGCTTCTTCTTAGAAGGTTATCTTTGTTTCTCACAGGAAAGTACATCCTAGATCTCTTGTAGAACATAGGTAAGCTAGGTGCAAAACTTGTCAATACCCCTATTGGTGTGAATTACAAATTGGATGATTGCAATGGTGAACCTTTGAAGGATGTGAAGCAGTTTCAAAGATTGGTGGGAAAACTATTGTATCAATCAATGACACGTCTTGATATTGCCTTTGTTGTGGGGGTCTTGAACCAATTTATGCATTCCTCTAAAGTACCACACTTGGAAGTTGCAGAGAGGGCCCTCAGGTATTTGAAGAAGTTTCTAGGAACCAGGTTGTTGTTTAAAAAGCATGGTCACTTGAAAATAGAAGCATATTTAGATATAGACTGGGCAGGTGTTGTGGATGACAAAAAGTTGATTAGTGGATACTGCATGTCTGCACCATTGTAGGTGGAAACCTAGTGGCTTGGAGAAGTAAGAAGCAAAATGTAGTGGCAAGGTCGAGTGCTAAAGCAAAATATAGGGTTATGGCACATGGAGTTGCAGAAGTGCTTTGGATCAAGAATTCGTTGGGAGAGTTGTTTGATGTTGGCAATCTAATGTCTTTCTACTGTGGCAACAAAGCAGCTATAAATATTGCATCAAATCCTGTACTCCATGACACAACAAAACATATTGAGGTGGATAAACATTTTATAAGGGAAAATATTGAGAAGGGTGAGGTGTGCACTCCCTATGTTAGTTCAGGGGAACAACTTCTTGATGTACTTACCAAGGGGCTTCAGTGTTGGCGACATAATGAGCTATGTGACAAGTTGAGCATGATTGATCTATACAACACAACTTGAAAGCGGAGTGTTGTTAATTCTTGTTTCTTTCTTATCGTTAGTCTATGCCATAGGGGTATTTATGTAATTCCTTCTTTTCCTTTTACTGTGCTATTATTTATACCTACTAGTAAGTGTGCACGTTGTCACGGACCTAGACTCCTCTAGCGTCTCGTGCGGCACTTGAGCAGCAGTCCGTCGCTCCACAAGTCAACCTTCCCTACTTAGAGCACTCTCCTGACTCTTGAGACCAAGTAGCTTACCAACTCGTCCCTTACACTGAGGCACACACTTAGGCAACAAAGGCACAAAGCACACAAGGAAAGAGAGATGGAGAACTCAAGGAACTCTTTGTATTACTCAAGAGAGGGATACAACATGCCAAGCTTCTCTACACTCCCCCTCAAGTTGAGCATAGATGTCAATCATGCCAAGCTTCTCCAATGAAGTGTCTATCAACTTCAATATATTTAGTTTTGTCATGTTGCACTGGATTGTGAACAATGTTGATGGCAACCTGATTATCACAGTATAACATCATTGGCTTATCATGCTCAATACCCAGTTCCTCCATCAAGGATCTAACCCACAGTAGTTCAGAAACTCCATGAGCCATGGCTCTATATTCAGCTTCGGCTGAAGATTAGGCAACAATTGATTGTTTCTTGCTTCTCCAAGAGACAATATTTACCTGCCACCAAGCTACAGTACCCAGAGGTAGATCTTTTATCATCAATGTTTTCGGTCCAATCAGCATCTGTGTAAGCTTCAAGTTTCATATGGCCATGCTTAGCAAATGGAATTCCCTTTCCAGGGGAACCCTTCAAATAACACAAAATTCGCTCTGCTACTGCCATGTGAGTATCCCTGGGAGCATGCATGAACTGACTAATGCAACTAACAATATATGCAATGTTTGGCCGAGTCATGCACAGATAGAGAAGTTTTCCAAGTACTCTTTGGAAGACTCCTTTATCTTTCAACAATATTCCATTTGAAGCAGAGAGTTTATGACTCATATCAATAGGAGTAAAAACTAGCAACTGGTTTAGCACCCATCTTCCCTGTTTCAGAGAGCAAATCAAGTACATACTTTCTCTGAGAGATAAGTATCCCATCCTTGGACCTAGCAACTTCTATGCCAAGAAAGTATCTCAATTCCCCTAGATCTTTGATCTCAAACTCTGTATGAAGGAAAGATTTGAGATCATTAATCCCTGATACATCATTACCAGTCACAACAATATCATCAACATACACAATCAGGTAAACGGCCAAGGATCCTCTCTTCTTCACAAAGAGGGTATGATCAGACTGTGTCTGCACATAGCCAAAGCTAACAAGGGCAGCCCTAAACCTTTCAAACCATGCTACAGGGGACTGTTAAGTCCATAAAGAGATTTCTTCAGCCTGCAAACCTTCCCTTTTATATCTGTTTCATACATCCCTGGAGGAAGAGACATACAGGCCTCCTCATGTAACTCTCCATTCAGAAATGCATTCTTTACATCTAGCTGATAAAGTGCCCAGTCTGAGTGTGCAGCAAGAGATGGAAGAACTCTCACAGAGGTCATCTTGGCAATAGGAGCAAAGGTAGATAATCAATCCCATATGTCTGTGTATAACCTTTTGCAACTAACCTAGCCTTGTACTTTTCAATGGTGCCATCAACATGATATTTGATAGTAAAGACCCACTTACAGCCTACTAGATCCTTCCCTTCAGGAAAATCAACCACTTCTCAAGTGTCATTCTTGCAGGGCATCAATTTCTGTTCTCATAGCATCCCTTCATTCTGGAATAGTAAGAGCTTTTGACACAAACCTGGGAATTGGGTTAGAAGCAACAAATGAAAGGTAGGCAAAATATGAAGGAGAGAGCCAACTATAAGAAAGGTGTTTGGAAATGCAATGTGCAGTACACTTCATTTTTCCTTTCCTAATAGCAATAGGGATATCAAGGTCTGGGAAGGATGACTCCAAAGGGGCTGTATCAATACCTGTTGTCTCTTCTGTGATTGGAAGTGTAGGAGGCTCATGTGTTGTAGGGGAAACAATCTGCTCATTTCTGGTTCTTTGCCGTTGGTATAACCTGGGATTAAAAAGAGGACAAGGAGGTAAAGGAGGAGGGATAGGAACACTAGAATGAGAATGAAATGACTGATTCTCTCTTGACTCATTTGAAGGAGGAAGAGTTTCAACAAAAGACTCAACTGGGATAGGAAGGGGAAGAGCAAACAACTGTGACAAATTCTCCCTCTTTGGACAATGCCTCTCATGAGAAGAATCATATAAGGAAGAGAGCTCATCAAAGGTGACATCCATTGAGACATACCAAGTGCCAGTCTTCGGATCAAAACAACAGTAACCCTTTTGTGTGGGGAATAACCAAGGAAGATATACTTGTGGGCTTTTGGTTCAAATTTATGTCTCTGGACACTTGGGATATGTACATAACAAGTGCAGCCAAAGACATGAAGAGGAATAGGAAAAAGATCCTTGCCTGGATGAAGAAGACTGAAGGGAGACTTAAGCCCCAAAACCCTGGATGGCATACGGTTGATTAGGTAGGTTGCAGTAAGAAGAACATCACCCCAAAATTTTGTAGGGACATGTGAGGCAAATAGAATACTTCTTGCAACTTCAACAATATGCCGATTTTTTCTTTCAGCAACTCCATTCTGTTCTGGGGTCCTAACACAGGAGCTTTGGTGAATAACCCCCAAATCAATGAGATAGTAGATCAGGTTTTTCTCAAAATATTCATTTGCATTGTCGGATCTGAAAATTTTAATTCTGGTATCAAACTGGGTTAGGACAAATTCATGTAATTGCCTCACAAGTCTGGGGACTTCATAAAAAATATCCAAGTGAACCGAGAAAATTCATCAATGAACAAGATAAAATATTTGTAGCCACCCATAAAAGGTAAGTGGTAAGGCCCCACATATTAGAGTGCACAATATGAAAAGGAGAAGAAGATCCTTTATTACTCAAAGGATAAGTGCTTCTACAATGTTTTGACAATTCACACGACTCACAATAAAGACTGGACAGACTAATTCCCTTAAACAGTTCTGGGAATAAATGATTCAATGCAGAAAAAGAAAGATGATCCAAACGAAAATGACATAACATGACTCGACTGATAGACTTTGTAGATGTAGACCCAAAAGCAACTTTTCCAGGTTGTTCATGGCTCTGTCCAGGAGTGTCTAGCAGATATATTCCATTCGCCTCATGGCCATTCCCAATCACTTTTTGAGACTCCAGATCCTGAAAAACACAGTAGGAAGGAAAGAAGGTTACATAGCAGTTCATTGACTTAGTTAGGCTACTTACAAATAACAAATTTGTATTTAGCTTGGGTACATGAAGAGCAGAAGGAAGTACCAAGGAATCTGCAACCTTGGTGGTTCCCTTGCTGGAGATAGGAGCAAGAGAGCCATTGGCTAGGGTGATTTTGTCATGGCCAAGAAGTAAATCATAAGAAACAAACAAAGTGGAAAGGTTGGTCATATGATCAGAAGCACCAGAATCAATAATCCAAGGGATCCTACAATTATTTGAAATAGTTGCATGATTGGCAGAAGCCCGTATACCTGAATGAGCAAATGTAGAAGATGTTGAATTTCCTGGATTGTTGGAAGAAGAGGCCACACCCTCTAGGTGACTGATCATCCTCCCAGCCTTCATAGCTGCTAACTGCTCACTAGCAGTCATCTCTTCAGTTTGGTATCTATCATTATCTGGACCAACAGCAATATTGGCAGTCCCTACCTTCATATTATCAAACTTCTTTTGAAATCGAAGAGGAAGAAGCTCAGGGTGCAATTTCCAATACTTGTCTTTAGTGTGTTTTGGCTTCTTACAGTACTCACAAATAATTTCTTTCTTCCTTGAGCTACTTGGAGTCCCTGCAACTCCCTTGGGTTTCACTCMCATATTAGCAAAGTGATCATTTAGACCAGCCCCTTGGACCTAGACAAGTCTCCTGCTTTCTTCACTACTTACCAAGGCATAGGCTTGAGACAATGAAACACTATCCTTGAATAAAATATTTTGCTTTGTGATGTCATACTCTGGATTCAGCCCTGTCAAAAACTCAAACACCCTGTTTCTCTCAACAAGTTTTCTATAGGCCTCAGCATCATTAGTGGTGTCCCAGGCTACAGCTTCTATCAAATCAATTTCTTGCCATAAAGACTTTAGTATTGAGAAATACACAGCCAATGGTTTATCCCCCTGTCTCAAATTCTTCACATCACTTCTCAACTTGTAAACCCTGGCCACATTTAATTTCTGTGAATAGGTTTCAACAACACTATCCCAAATTTCCTTTACTGAATTCATCCACAAATAGTATTGACTAATCTGCGGTTGCATTGAGTTTACAAGCCATCCAATAATAGTATAATTTTCTTGCATCCATTTTTCATATGATGAATCATCTTCCAAAGGAGCCTTCTTGCTCCCGGAGATAAAACCCCATTTGCCTCTACTGCAGATATGAATTTTTATTGATTGTGACCAAGCCAAATAATTAGTTCCATCCAGCTTGACTATGGTCACAGCCAATAGAGAGCCTACAGAGGCTCCCGGAACCTGTTCGGATTCAGCAACATGCTTGTTTTCAACTTCTGAAGGTTTCATCTTCTTAAATACTTTGAAAATAACTTCTAACAACTTCGAATAACAACAAATGAAGACAGAACAAAAACTGTGTTGTGAGCCAACCTCTATGCATCCATACAAGCTACCTGCGTCACACCCGGAAGTCGGGAGAAACAGAGAAATCTTAGCCGCTCCTTGTAGACTTCACAGAACACCAATCTACTTGATTCAATCTTCAAGATGAAGGATGAGAAGACCTTCAGTCACTGAGCACCCAGGTCAAACTCTCCGTGGGGCCTGCAATCAGATTTCTCCAGAAAATTAGGGTTTTGGGCAAGTCACTTGAATCTGTCAGGAGGACAACAGAACCAGTCCCCTTCTCTCTAGAAACCACTAACAACTGGGCTGAAATAGGTTTCTTTAACTATTCATATGATTCAATTATCCATACACTATGTATGGAAAAAAAGAGGTGAAAAGAGGGAAAAGTCGAGCCTGCTCTGATACCAAGAAGAAAAACAGCCTTTTGAAAAGAAAGGACTGTTTAAAAAGTTATAGAAAATCAAAAGAAAGTAATAGAAATCAGGTTTCAAGAAGAGAGAAGAAGGTGGCGACAACTAGGGTTCAGAGAGAGATTTTCGAACATAACCTCTCTTACACCCCTAATTCCATTTCATCAAGTTAAACTTTAATAATTTACAGAGAGGCCTCTAGTTAGGCAGAAAATTAAAAAACATAACACAAGAAAGAATAAAGCCCAGATTAAGGCCCATTACAGCAAATAACATAAAAAATAAAGAAGGATAAACAACCTATGGGCCATTCGGCCCATCTTCTCTACACTCTTGAAGTGTCTTGGGGCTTCTGAAAGCTTATAGAGTGTTCTTGAAACCTCTTCAATCAACCCTCTTTCCAGTAGGGTCGAGTCAATCTTGTCACCTTATGACAACGTGTTTTGCACGTGGCGATTCTAGATAATGATAATTATAGTAACAATCTATCCAATTCTATAAACTTTATGTATTTTATATTTTTATATTTTTTCTTTTTTATTATTAATTAGATGTTGATTGCAAAATTAAAATCTGATTACATAAACACCTCATCAAAATATGTGGTAGTTAGATCAAATTGTGAAGTTTCAAGTATCATTGACATGCCTACTTGCTTGGCTAAACTCTTCTTTTTGTAGTGTTTTATCTTTTTGTTGCATCTTTTTTCTTTTGTTCATTTGTCAAAAAAAAAAATGTAAGATTTAAATAGAGGAAATGAGGCAAAAAGTAGTAGTTCAATTTATAGTTTAAACCTTACAATTAAATCGAGACTAAATTCAAAAGTGAGTATTTTAGTTACTGTTTTAAAAATCGGAGCAGACTGAATGGTCGAACCATTTTGGCCGGGAACCTGTTAAGTCACCAGTTCCGTTTTGGCCCTGAACCGCTATTTTACAAAAAGTTGTTGAAATGGTTAGAGAACCGTTAACTCGGACGGTTTAACTGTTAAAATGTTCGACCTAGTTAATGGTTCTCGTGTTGCTTTCAAACTAATTCCAATTTTTTTATTTATTTTAAAATAGAATTTAGAAAATAAAATAATTGAAAAAAAAATTTTCATAACTCATAATCTTGTTTAATTATTCTTGATGGCCGAAATTAGTTAGGGTTTTTAGTTTTTCTGTTTTGATTTTGAGTTTTCTCATTTATATGATTCATTTTAAGTTGTAATAGTAAAAAAAAAGTTGCAACTCCAATGAAGAAATCAAACCATCGATGCAAGAGATGAGAGATTAAATACTGGTCTTATATTAAAATCCGAGATACACCAAATCATCGTTGAAGCAAATGATCTGGGATTTGAGAGAGATTTAGATAGATGTAAGAAGAGGGCAAACGATGTTGTAGTAGCAGTGATGATGAACATGTAGATAGCCACCGACGTCTTCTTCTTCTTCTCAAAGCAAAACGGTTATGCAACAATGATCGGTGAACATGATGAAAACAACCTCCGACGACGCTTCCTCCTCCTTCTTCTTCTTCTTCTTCTTCTTCTTCTTCTTCTTCTTTTAACTTCTCAGCTTTAACCAGTCGCTTCCTTAGAGTCTTACACTCCCCTCTCAGAATAATGTATATATATATATATATATATATATATATGGTGGACTTTAACCTAATCCTAATCTAACGGTCAAAATAAAAAGTTATATTATATTTTACATTTTACCGATTTGACCCTCTCAAACTGAACGGTTGAACCCTTGACCCAAAAATCAAAAGCCAAAGCGGTTCCGTTTTTGGGTCGGTTTTTAAAACCCTGATTTTAGTAAAAAAAAAGTTCAATAATCCTATTCATATTTTTAATAATAGTGTAAATATAGAATTATAGATGTGTTCAATTTTTTTTGTATTTTTGTGTGTAAAAATAATTCTGATATGTCACACTTATTTTTGTTTAATATGATAAATACATGATATTATACATGTGCCTAAATGCTTATTTTTGCAAAATTTATGTATTTTTTTTTCATTTTCATTGTGAATAAAAATAATTCTTGTTTATTACACTTATTTTTCTAATTTGATTAATAAAAATATCACAAATGTGCCTAATTTTTTCTACATTTTTTTGTAAATTTATATATTTATTTCTATTTTAAAAATTTTATTACCTAACTATGACTTCATATGTTGATCAATTTGATTTGGATGGTTGCTTAGCCACCACTTGGATAAAGAATATTTTGTTTTTTTTTTTTTTGATAGATAATAAAGAATGGTTTTGTTTTTGAGTCAGTTTTAAAATATATAAGTTTATATTGTTAAAAATATTGACATAAATCTAATCAGTGAATTTATTAGTGAAAAATAACTTTAAAATATAAGATTTAATAAGAGAAAATGGCATTTAATACCTTAAGTATAAGACTTAATGAGAGAGGATTAAATGAGGTAGAAGGTAATAATTGAAGTTACATTTTCAACCCTTACAATTAGAGATGGATTAAATACACAAACATGGCCATTATAGAAGCCATTAAAGTTGGCATTAAGACTATAATAAATAACTTTTATACCATCTCTCAAACAATGAAATTGAGGGTAATTTTTGTCCAAAAAAAGTTTCACACAACATTTACAATTTTATATATAGTATAGATAAATAATAAGAGGGGTGTCGCCAGCCCAAGTTTTTACAGATTTAGAATGAAAACATGTGTCATTTGGGGTAGCAACAACATGACACATTGATTGAATAATTTGATTTTTCATTTGATTAATAGCATGCCTGTGTTTTATTAGAGGGTTGCAAGTAAGTGTTGTGGCCATGTGAACACATTGAAACCAAATCATCCAGACAGTATTCACTGGGTGATTTGACTTTTCATTTTGTTGATAGCATGTTGTGTTTTATTGGAGGGCCAAAAGAAAGAATTCTGACCATGCAAACTTATTGCTCCACATGCTATCTTTGTATTTCTTGATTGTCAAAGTAAGGCAATGGACCCTAGAGGCTTAGTTTTCCAGGAATCAAGGCAAGGCTAGGTGGTGCTTTTTCTTTTTAACAAAACCCATCTTTCACTATTAATTGTTTCCTAGTCGACTAGGTGATTTTTTTTTTATAGATAATAAAGATTTTATTAAAAAGATCACAAAGGATACATATTACAAGATCCCACTTAGAAGTGCGAGGTGCCGCCTCTAAACTGTATGAACAAGCTTACAATTGAGCCCAAAAAATCTGATTCCTATGTACCCCTTGTTTAGCTAAAGAATCTGCCAATCCATTTGCTGATCTTCTTTCCAATAAAAATGATTAATCATAGGGTAATTCCTTAGGTTCCATTGTAAACAGCAACTATCCTTCGCTATTACTTGTCTATAATTTTTGTAAAAAGTGTATGAGTCTCATTTGAAGCATAGAAAAGCAACATATTTATGAAAAAATTGGAAGGGTTGAGCCTCTATTTTTGTCCTAGGAAAAGAAAAGAAAAGAAAGGGTGAAAGAAAAATAACAAAAAGAAACTAGTATTGAATCATCATCAATGACAATGATGAAAATAATCGATATATGTTGAGTTCTTCCATGTTTATCAGTTGAAGTTTTGAACTCTTCGAGGGTTTAAGGTAGTTTACATGTAGATTGAACTCTAACAGATTAGAAAAATAATAAAAAAACTAGTATTGTAACTTAAACTGAATAATTTAGTTTAGTAATGTCTATTTAATTATTATAATCTCAAAAAGTTGAATATAAATGTATCCAAGAGCACCATGTAAAAAATATCTAGGTGATTAAGTGAGGCAACCGACCATGAGTGCCTTGCCACCTAGACATCACTAGACCTGTTCATAGGTTGGGCTTGGGTTGAGCTTTTGCCAAATTTTGAGTGGGCCTTACCTGAGCCTAAAGCAATGCAAAATGTTCATGGGCCGAGCCCAAAGCCCAGCCTGTGAATAGGTCTAGGCATCACCTTGACAACTATGGGCCACAGCCAGTTCCTAAAAATTACTTCATCTTTTCAGGAACTAGCCCGACCTATGACCTCTTGAGTTTTGAAATTACTTCTCACAGGACCATTGATGAGTATAGAAAATCTTGGAATAGTGGTGTAAACCCTCATTCAGTTCCTCTATTTCTGCCCTAACTGCATTCTACCGCCATCATATATAGTCCAAAAAAACCCAATTAACATGATCATACATTTTTTTCTAAATCAATCATGCACATAAGCCCTTTCTTTTTTTATTTCTTTTGAAGGGGCTACACGATGGGGGGTAGCCCATCCCCCCCAACCCAGGTGCAGGCAGGATTCGATCCCAAGTCTCCACTACGACCAGCAGGAGACCTTACCAACCAGCTGGTAAGGTATATCGTAACTTTATACATCTTTTAACTTTATCTTATGTTCTTCCTTGTAGCATCTTTTAACTTTATACATCTAAATTTTATGAAGGTATATCGTAATGTCAGTTCAGCTACTCAATTTTATCCAGTCTCAAAGAAGTTTTTCCTGTTATGATCTTATTTTTCTTTTTGGTTTGATTACACTTATTGAAATAGAATTTTGAACAAGAGTGAACGGATACAAATATCAAGTTCTCTAGGTAAGTGAAGGGCAAAACTGAACTAGCTTCACTACAACTAGGATACAACTGGTACTCATGAAGCTTCAACAATAAAGTCAAAGTGCAACACCTATCTTCGGATGTCATTGACCCCTGATGTAGCTCAACCCTTACTTTAGTTAAATGACCATCCAATGAATTGGATGATCTCTAGATGCACTTAAACAAGGTATTCACTCTAGAAGCCAAGGATCTAAGCCTCTAAGATGTAACATTGTGATAGCCAGGGGTTCCTTCTTTTAATTGGCAATGGCCAAGGGGTTCTTACCACCTTAGATAGGCCTACAATCAATCTCAGGCTTAGAAGTAGATTCATTTCATAGGCGATGGATTTTTTTAATAAAAACCATAAATCCTAGGGCAATTTCCTAGGTTTCATAGCAAGCAATAACCATCTTTCTCTGGTTATTCATGAAAACCAACAAATTCCTGAAAAAAAATAGAGGGACATAGAAAACCAACAAATTCATGAAAAAAATTAGAAAGAAAAGAAATTTCAGAAAATAGAGGGACCGAGCCCCTAATTTTTCCTTGGGAAAGAAGAAAAAAAAGGACGAAGTGTTGATTGAACAAAATTTTGAGTTCTTCCTTGCTTATCATTTCGGGTTTTTAAGTAATAAGAAAATAACAAAAAGCAACTAGTATTTTAACTCAGAAACCAAATAATTTAGTTTAATAATGTCGGTATTATTATTATAATCTCGAAAAAACAAGAATTTAAAAGTATCAGAGAGCACCATGTACAAAATACCTTGGCAATTAAATGACACGATCCTCCATTGGTGCCTTGTTGCCTAAGCATCTCCTTGACAACTATGATTTACTTGATGATCTAATAAAATAGCTTGCTTAGATTAAAACTAAATCATTTTAGTTGTGCAAGTGTTGATTCCTTTGGATGTCGTACATAATATTTGCCATAGTTGCATACTCTACCTGTCCACTGAGTGATACTACTTCCTAAATATCTGTTCTTTCTTTTCTTATTGGAGAAGGTAATTGATTTAGTTCATAAATGAGAAGATAAGAGGCTGCTTATGAGAGTATTGAGCTTTACTAAATTATACTTAAGTTGATGAAAGAACTGTAACAATATATACCTTTCATGCATATGTTGAGAACTGTTATAGTTTGCAACTTTTTTTTATCAGTAATGCATCTTTTTATTAGTCTTTAAAAGAGTTAAGTTTACAACCGTTGAAGCACAATTATAGTCTTTCTCTAAAATCCCAACTTGTATAAAATTCTGCATAACAGTTTTTTGAGTGATTGCATTTCAGTTCTCACCACTGTAAGGAAAAATAAGATAAATGCATAAGCCTACTAACTTTATTTTTTATTTTTTCAAAACGAAACTTTCATTCCTGATCAAAACGAGTTTATACAGGATGGCTCTGAGCTACCATCATATTGTAGATGTATATTATATTTACAAGCATTGTAAGCTAAATTATGAGCTATTTGGTTCATATCCCTGCTTATATGCTAAATACATATATCTAAAAGGTCCATGTCCCTGCTTATAAGCCTAGCTAACTTGTGTTACTGATGTCAAGTATAACTCATTCCGCTTTCCATTCACAGTGTCCATTTTGTCTTTTCCTTTTCTTGGCCAGGCACAAGAAAGGAAGGAAGCCTTGAAAAGGATCCCAGAACAGGCTATTTTAGCTGAGGTTCGCCATATGGTTGAGGAAATGCAGGCATTAAACCGGAAACTGGAAGAAACAGTAAGTAATACTTGCATGAGCAGGGGATAAATTTGTCTGAAGAAGAAACTGAAATTTGTAATGCTGATGCATTCACTTTTCTAGCACCATACTTGTTTTGCCCTTGTTGCATTAACTTCTCAACTACATGAATGCATGTCTGGCATTCATGTAGCCTTGAGGTTTCTTTCATGGAAAAAGTAACTCGAACAAATTCCAACACTAAAAGTTGGCTCAGAAGCCAGACCTTTTTGTGTTGTGGATTCTCTCTCTCAGCTGCTGAACACACAACACATTGCCGAGAAACCATCTCCATGCTTCTTCCGTATAGACTATCCCTTGTTAAGCACTTCCTTACAACAACTGCCCACACTAAAAGTACCACCTTTTGAGCGATATTGGGTACCCAGACTTTTGTAATTTCACCTCAATAGTGTTACAACTTCTTGGCTCTCCCAATATAGTTTAGTTTTGAATCAGTTAGCAAATTGCACCAGTCATTTGTTCAATTCAATTCAACTCAACAAAGGTTTATCCTAACTATACAGGTTGGCTACACAAATTCTGGTTCACCATCCTGCACTATTGAGTTCATCAGTCACTATCAAACCAAGATGTTGACTGTACATCCAAGAATTGGAATCTAGATGTTGCTTCATTGCTTGCTATGAAATTTAATCATTTAGCTCAAATAAATTGGTTAAAGGGTCATTTCTTTTCTTCCCTAATATCTTCAGAAGCCAATCCATTTTGGTTGAGTAGCCTTGAGGTTTCTTTCTTTTGTTGTTTTATTTTTTTGATCAGCAACCTAAACATTTTATTAGGCCTAAAATGTGGGTAAATAAACAGTACAAATGTAAAAATTCTTTAGTGAAGATTATTCCACACATGGACTGTTACATAAAGAACTGGTCAAATTGTCAACCAAACTGCTTGCCAATTGCCTTATCCATGTGAATGAGACGTTCACCCTGGATGCAAGAGCTGTAGCTTTTCTAATGAAGTGCTGCCTACAAGGTCGCTCCTCACTATTCATCTAGCCAATAACCACTTGAGTATTTTCTTCCACTTCAATCAGCAAATTTCTACTTGCAAGAATGCAATGTGCAAATGTTGTGTAAAATACTCGTTAGAATTTGTTGGCTGGCCCTTCTTTTTCTTGGAGTTCTCTTTTGGCTTGTTGTGAAGCCATTTTGATACTCAAGTTTCAGCATTGTATAGTGAGGATGACTGGGGTTCTAATGCAATTTTGATTGCTTAATGGAGACTCGATATTTCTCTGCAGGTGGCTGCCATTGAAGAACACTTCAAGCCGATTGGTAAGCAGGCTGAGATAATAATGAATATGCAACTTGGAGAGGAAAAGAAAATGAGGGAGATGATGAAAGGGATGCATGATCAAGCTTTATTTCAGAAAGCTGAGGCAGAGAAAATGGTAAAAGCATGTAGTGTAGACCCAAAGCAACATAAACAGGTTGCAGTGTACTCTCCCTCCAGGCAAGCTTAAATGAGATGAGATTGGTCAAAAATGGGGAATCGAATTGACAAAGAACAATATGCCATCGATCTTGGTCAAAAGATTATATATATATATATATATATATATATAATAAAAAATCATTGAAATCCACATACAAGGGTGATGAGAGGTCACCCAAAAATAAGAAAAGACAAACATAAAGCAAAGAAAATCTTATTACATCTTACCCCCATTATCAATTCTAACAAAGACCAGACCCAAAACAATCTTTTGAAAACCCCTAGGAATCTGGTAAAATCAAAATCCGATCTTGTAATAAACTAATAATATATGGGCACTTCTGTAAGATTACATTATTTTCTCTGATATAAACAAATGTTTTTAACTTATTTCAATTTTCATCTTTTCGCAGCAAAAAAGGGGTTAATTAGTAAACATATCCCGTGGTTTCTTAAACCACTTAATCCTCTTTTAATTTGTGACACGCCCCCCCCCCGGTTCATTTATGTTAGTGAAAATGAAATTGCACTGCAAACAAATAGAGTTCTTATTTGCCAATTGCCATCAAGCTAAACACAGCATAAGGTTACTGTTAAATAGGGGTGTGCATTGTTTGGTTCAAGGATAAAAAAATTTGTAACGTATCGGGGTGTATCGACTGATACATATCGTATCGGGGCTTCCCAATACACCCCTATAGGGGGAGTTTCGGGGTTTGGTTTAGTTTAGGGCGTAAATCGATTTGAACCTTGGTTTGGTTCAAACTACAAAACTGGTTTCTTGGACTTTATAAACTGAACTAAACTGTAAATCGAAAATCAAATTACATCTCTCTCTCACTCTCTCACTCTCTCTCTCTCTATCTATCTATCTATCTATCTATCTATCTATCTATATATATATATATATATATATAATTAACTCCTTTATTTTATAATGAAATAAAGAATGGTCCTAGTTCGGCTTAATAAAATAATGTTTTAATTTTTAGGGGTGCTAGTTTGGCTTTCTAATTGGGTTAAGCCCAATAGAATCAAAGAATGGTCCAAAGTTTCTCAAACCATATTAGAAAGTGCACCAAACCATAATAAAATGGTTTGGTCTGGTTTGATTTTCATGTCAGAACAGTTTGGCTTGGTTTAGGAATTTTTCAAACCATAATTTACTGGTTTGATCTAAGATCTCTAAACTGCATAGAACCAGATCTGAACACTCTAATTACACCCCTACCGTTAAAGCTTTAAACAAATCAAACTTCATTGGGCATTAAAGTGATTACTGAAAGGGTATGTTGATAAAGGTCATATTTGAGAAAGTTCCGACTCCTGGCCGATTGAATGTTGAAAGCAAAAAGGTCTAGGAAGCATCTTAATAAATATATGTAAAATGAGGGTAATGTTTGTAAAATGTTTTTATTATTTGTAAAGGAAAAATTTATGCTGGTGGGAATACATGATATTGTAAAGGCTTTGATTGGTTACCACTCTTTTGATACACAACTTTTTCTGGTATCATGATTATAGCCGAACCCATTAAAAAAAAAAAAAAAAAAACTAACGTTGTAACTTTGAATCTTATATGTTTTTAATCAAAATTTAAAAAAAAAATAATGCATATAGTTCAAGTAGTAGTAGGCAATAAGATCTAAGATGCATACATAGTGTCCACGTCATTGGCCAGTTGGACCTCATTTAGGCCCCGTCCAGTGCTACGATCCACCAATTGATTAGTTGATTTGTCTTCATAGGCTTGTTTAAAAGAAGAAAGTCAAGAATTTTTTTCATTTTTTTTAATTTTTTATTTCATGTTATTTTAAATAATCAATGAGATGCTCTCCTTCCCCATAAAAAATGACCTAAAATTTCTCTCTCTCCCACACATTCCCAATAACCTAAATAATCTCTTCTTCTAAACTATTTCCCCCACTTTCTCTTAAATTATCTCTAATTCCTATTTATCCTCTCCTACACTTTTTATCTATATTTATCTAAAAAAAATTAAATTAAAGAATTAAATAATTATTTAAATATTCTAACGAAAATTATATAATAATTATAAATATTTATTAAAAACACAATTCTCTTTGTATGGATTTCCCTTTGATCTACGAGCTGGCGGTGGACAAGGAGGGTTTGTGACTATCTTGAATTGTCCTCTACCCAGACAGGTTGGATGCCAATTGCCAAAGCTGAGAAGGGAGGTAAACGATTGGGAATTGGAGTCTTTGATAGGTTTTCTGCAAATGTTGAACAAGTCAAGGTGAACCCCAGGTACATAGATAAGATCATTTGGACCAAAGAGAAGTCTGGAATCTTCTCTGCGAAATCCATGTTGGAGTCTCTAACCAATTCTGTTGATCCTAAACCTCAATGGACATGGATTTGGAGACTCCTCTCAAAGCTCAATTCTTCACCTGGGTTGCTTTGAAGGGTAAAGCTCCAAAAAGGCATGATCCTTGTGAACTGTTGTTGTTTCTGCGAAGAAAATAAGGAAACTATTTACGATACTCTGGTTTTGTGCAATTTTTCTCGTAAAGTATGGACCCATGTGCTAAATCTGTTCGGTGTAAGCTGGGTTATCCTTGCAAATATGGAATCTCTGTTGATTCAGTGGAGGATTAGGGCTTTTTCCAAGTGGGGTAAGGTGCTCTGGAAAGCTATTCTTCTGGTGGTCTGTTAGTGTCTCTGGAAAGAGATAAACATACTTATTTTTGAAGATAAAGCCTGGCCTCCGATGAAAGTTTGTGCAGTGGTGGAGAAGACATTAGTAAACTGAGTGTTATAAACAACAGTTTAATTTAGTAAATTGGAGTGTTCTAAACAACAATCTCCCTTGGAAGACTTGTAGCTTTCTTTTCTATTAATATATTGCATCATTTCTCAAAAAAAAAAAAAACACAAAATAATTATAATAGATTTAATAATATTCATATTATTAATAATTTTATATTTTTATAAAATTCATCACGAAATTATCTATTAATAATAGAAATTATGGTTTTTGAATTATTAAATTTAGATGTTATTTAAATAATAAAATTTTATCATTAAAAATTTAATATTTTTTAGAATTTATTGTATTTTTATTAGTTATTTATTGTATTATCGTTATCAATATATTCTTAATAATTATGTATTTTTCCTATAAATTTTCAATAATTATAAGATTAAACTATTGTTATTTATTAGAGATTAAACTATTAATTTAGCCGAAATTATGAGTGTTCACGGATTGGTTGGTTCAACTGTATGTTGTTTGGCCAACCAAATCGACTTGGTCAGGTTGGCGAATTGGTCACCCAAAACCGATTGATCATTAGTGAAAACTGCTAACATGGGTTGTATCAGTTTGGGTTGATTTTCGGTTTGGTTGATCAGTTCAAAAGTTTTAAACTTAAAAAAAATAAATATAAAAATTAGATTTATGATATAAAATATTTTAGACTAAGAAACATGGGAATTTTCCCGCTTTTTCATATTAAAAAAATTTACTTAAAATATACAATATTAATATATACCTATAGTTGGGTCATTTGATTTTGGTCCGTTTACAAATAGCCAAAGCAAAACTGATCCAAACTGGGCGGGTTGGGAAATTGTTGAACAAAGCCAATCGTAAATACTAGAAATTAATTATTGTTATTTTTGTATTGTAAAAAACTTATTAAAAGTAGTATGTAAAATATAATTAATTATTAATTATTTAAAAAGTTAAAAATATAATTAAACAATTGTATATTCTTATGTGTTTCTATTGTTTAGTTTATGCTTAACAAATCTCATGCATTGCATGGGTCCCCACTAGTTTTCCAATAAAAGAAGTACCTATACTACTTTAAAAAGTATGAATAGCCTCAAAAGTATTTCTGTATTTTTTAAGGACAAAATTTACCCTTTCATATTTAAATTTATTGGTAAAAAATAACACAAATAGGGTAATCAGTTATTGATGTTAAATGAGTTGAAAAGAGTTAATTTTAAGATATTCAATGAATTCAATTCCCTCTCATTAAATCCACCATTTAAATTATTACCTTGTGTTCATCTTCATTGAGTTATACATAATAAATTAATAATTCTAATAACATAAAAACTTATACTTTTAAAATCTACCTGGAAAAAATAGTGTTTTCATCTAGGTGGTGGTAAGAAATTAAACCATTTTGAGTTAAATGGGCCAATCCATGTTGCCACAATTAAAAAATAAAATTCAAAAATAGATCAAATTCAAAAAAAAATAGTATAGAAATTAAAAAATTGTTGGAATTTTAACATCATATATTTGACATATATTTTTTTGGTAACATTTATTCGACATATTAAACAATAATAAGTATGATAAATAAGAAATGTTTTTATTAATGGTTGAAATGGAATTTAAAATTTAAACCAATTGGAAATAAAATCTTATATCTAAGGTATATTTTCTCATTAAATCTTATATTTTTATTATCATTAAATTCTATTAATTAAATCCACAACATTAATTTTAATAGTATAAAAATAAATCTTTTGAAAATAAAATCATTTTCTTCCCTCCTGTGGTGGGAAGAATTGGGCATATCTATAATATCGTATATTCATCATACTAAACAAAAATACGTATGAAATATAAGAAGTATTTTTGTTAATGATGATAATGGAATGTAAAATTTAAAATCAACCTAGAAATGAAATGATGACATTGACAAATAATAAAATTTAAAAAAATATAGAAAATAAAAAGAATCACAAAAAAGAGAAAATTTGGACACATATATAATGTTATATATGTATAAAAAATAAAATATTGGATACATGTCTAATATTATACATTCATTATATTGAACAAAAATAAAAATTATACATAAGAAATAATTTCATCAATGATGGAAATGTTATATAAAATTTAATATTAGCCTATAAATCAAACTATTTTCCTTTTTGGATAGTCATTACTAGTTTGGGTCAAATGATGTCATAGTCAAACAAAAATTAAATGTGATAAGTAAAAATTATTTATATAATGTAGATGAAATATACAATTTAAAATTGATATGAAAGCAAAGCTATTTTCTTATCTATATGGTGGGTTAATGATCCAACTTTTCAAAGAAACTCATGATGGCATAATTGAATAATAAATATTTAAAAAAAGATAAAACACGAAAAATGAAAAAAAAATATAAAGTTTTGTCAAAAACATTTAGAAACATTTCTAATGTTATATATTCATCATATTAAATAAAAATAATTGTTAAAATAAAAATTATTCTTATTTATGACAGAAATGGAATATAAAATTTAATAATAATAATAATAATTCTTATTATAATTTAAAATTTTCACATGCAATGCACGTCCAAATTTATTACAAGCATTTAAGTTTATTTTTAATCATATTGTTTCAGTTTCTATGTTAATTATAATATATCTAAAATTTAAGTAATTAATTTGAAGAAAAAATGTACTTAATTAATTAATAATATGTTAAAACGAAGACACCTGAACTACCACAATCCTCTCTCAGATGGGCTCATGGGCCCAACAAGAGACCAGATTCAGTGGAACGCAATTGTGAACACATTCGGTAAGTACTCAATAAATATTTGGACAGTTGTTTTAAAATTTTGTTTAAATCATTTCAAAGGTAAGCTGCTGCAGGAGACAGATGTCACAAAATTTCCTGAATGTGAATTTATAGTCGGTGTGTTCCTCTTGTATGCCTACCTGATCCCAACTTGTCCAACACTAAAGCATAATATCATTATAATATTCTAACTGAGGCCTAAATATAGAATTTACAAATCAGACGGCTAAAAGTTTATTTGATCCTTTTGATTAATTTTTCAGACAAGTGATCTTCTACGTGAGACCACATATGCAATGGAGGTTTCAAACGGGATTTTCTGCCCATTACTCTCTACCCGCTTGAGTTCTGCCATCTGCGGTAAGTAGGAAATCTGGTTTTTATTCATTTTAACATGTCCCCTCATGGAGGGTTTTATACATTCTCTAACATGTTACTTCATGCGGGCTTGAATTGTGGGCAAGCATAACACCATTCATACCTTATGCTTAAATTTAATTAATTATAATGGGATGACAAGAATCGACATCATTTGGTCCAATTATGACGTTAAGGAATTGTTCAATCTAAAAGCTTAAACCGTTAAATGAGATTTTTGAATAATTTTTTTTTTTATTCTCTAATATTCGAAATTTATGAGATTTTGTATGGGTGGTCAGGGGGCTGCCAAAAAGGAGGGTCATATTTGGACCATCCACTCGGAGGTGAGACTTTTGACCACTTTATCAAGTTCTTGATCCCATCTGTTAGTGTTGTGGTAAGTCGACGAAAGTTGGTTAAGTCTTTGAAGGTCTGGAGAAGACGGTAGGAAAGAGAAAGAATGTAGGGAAAAAAGGGGAAGAGAGGAGAGAAGGGAGCCTCCCCCTCCCCCTCCCCCTCCCCTATGGGGGAGAGTTGTTCCTGCTTTTATAGAGAGAAATTCAATGTTATAAGAAAAAAGATCTAAAAAGAAACATTTCCTATTGGGAAATGAGTTTTTTTATCTTTACGGCAATTATTAAGGGAGCACCATTGGAGTTTCGTCACATGTCCAACGAGATCATTTAATGACATTTTCCTTTCTCTTAAGGATTTTCACGTGGCACATATAGACTGCATCCCCTTACGGGTTTTCTTGTGAACACGTGTCAAGGGCAATACCTAGATCTGACTGGTGTGCTCGAATGTTCTACTTGATTGCTTCTGAGACGTCTCGTCACAACTGATTGTGAAAAGAAGGAATGCCAATCTCCCATAGGCGGGTGTCGCCGACCTCAGGGTCTATCCTTCATTCATTATAGTAAGAGTTGCCATTTCATGCTTATCACAATAGTAGGATGGCTTTCTGTGCTCATCGCAAGTGTGTGGGCCTTACATTACTTTGATAAAGTGTCATTGTACCATTTCAAAGGTGTTCCAATTGAGATTTCTTTGTTTTTCTTTTAACATCCACATTGTAATCGTAGTGATGATAAACTACATGTACTAACACTATCAATATCCTCACTTCTCTATGGTGAGCCATAAAAAACCACAAATGCTAAAATATTAGCATCCTTAAACTGTATTTGATTCCATAGAAACGGAAAGTTGTTAAAGAATTTGAAATACTAGATGAACAGGCATACACTTAGATGTCCCAAAGGAAGAGCTACTCACTTTTGCGGATATTGCAGTTTCAGTTAGCACACCACTGCTGCACTGCTACACCGGTGAAAGTAAACCCATCTCTATCAACAATATTAGGTGGAGACACGTGTCCAAGACACACTTACAAGCTTCTCATGCGTGAGCCACGAACGTTTAGTCCTCCCATTACAAGCTCTCCATTACCTAGGGGTGAGCAAAAAAACTGAAAAATCAAATCTATTGAAATCGAACAGAAAAATTGGTTAATTGAATTGGTCAGTTCGGTGTTTTTAAAAAAACCAAAGGTCTCGGTTCGGTTTTGGTTAACCAATACAAAAAATCGGCGGTTAATCGAATCGATCGGTATACATATATTTCTATATAATATATATTTATGTATATTATATATATTTTTTATATATTATAAATTAATAAATATGCATTATATATATAAATATATATTTATAATATATGATATATTATTTATTATTTAAAAAATATTTTATATATATTTATAATTTTATATTGTAAAAATTAAAAAACGACGAATCAAATCGACGGTTAATTGATAGGTTTCGGTTCGGTTTTGGTTATTGGTTTTCCAAAAACCGGTACTACTGGTTTGGTTACAAAATGAGCCCCATGGTTCGATTAACCGAACCATGAGCACCCCTACCATTACCTACTTTCCTACCTACTCTTCTTCATTCAGCATTCCGACCATGTTACGTCATTCAGACATTTTAGATTTGTTACTTAAATCCAATGTTCAAAGTATCGACACATATCGGCCCGTATCAGCCGATACGTATCATTCCAAGACCTTTCCGATATGCCCCTATAGTGGGTGTATTGAGGTTCTGACCAGTTCAGGGGGTGGAGGAGCCTTAAACCAGCCTCCTGAACCGATTTTGAAAAAAAAAATAAAAAAAGTAAAAAAAAAAATGTATCAGTATCGCCCAATACGCCCGGGCGTATCGATATTTTAAGCCTTGCTTAAATCGATTACCTTCTAATTGCTCCATACTAAGAAGAAACACAATTGGATCCTTGAAACGTTTGTTAATTAGAGAGGCTTGTAATCTTGGTGATGAACTGGGTCCTAAAGCTTTTTTAATAAGAGAGATTGCGTAAACTTGGTGATCTTCTGGGAAATTAGAAAGAAAACAATCTATGGTTTTAAAACATAGGGTAAATTATATAAATATTATATACTTTGGGGACACCGATAGATAGGTTCCTTCAACTTTCAGCTTTTAAGTACTTTGAGGGTAGTGATAGATAATTGATTGAACTTTCAATTGTAATAAGGGATAAGTAGACTGCAATCCACCTCAGAAATCTAAAAATGCAGCTCTTTTTAGGGTCTGTTCGTTTCCTCTTAACTCTTTTATCTTAAGAGGAATCTTTTAACTTTAATAGAAAATTGATAGTTCGTTTCCTCCTATCTCTTATCTCTTAAAGTGCAATCATACAACTTTTTGTTTTTCAATGATACCCCAAAAAGAGAAACAAAAACTCTCATACATAGGGTCAAAATAGATATTTGATAGTTTTCAGAATTCAGAGTTCGGAATTCAGAACAACATTCTCTGCATTTAAAGTTGAGAGGAAAGAAAAGTTCACCAATACCAATATACCTCTTAATGTAATTATTACACTTTCATATGTCAAATTTCAGAGCAAATGAATAAGCCTTTAGTCTACTAATAAGCCCTCTATAAACCGCATCCTGACCATAAATTTAATACCAATCCACAATCAAGATTCATTCCACCTTACGATGGGGCTCAGATATCTAGGGTGGAGTGAACAATAAAAACCCTTGAGTATCCTGAACTTTCAAAAATAAACACTTTAATTCACGTTATGATATATTATAAAATTACCGAAATATCCATATATTTTTGAATTATTAAAATAAAAAAAAAATGAAAATGACCAAAAAATATGGGTAGTTTTCGGTCTGGGCATCACTATTGCCCATTCTTATCCGAGAGTTCAGCGAAAAAGCACATAGCCGGTGAGGGTAGGAAATCACCGACGAAGTAAAATCATCACCAAAACTACCTGAACGCACTAAATTGATGAATTTTACTAAGAAGAAGAAGATGAAACTCTAACTTCTTCCCATGGGAACAGAGATCTTCTGTAGCTTTTCTGTTATTCTATCTCAGACCAAGCACCTAGCAGGATAAAAAAAGAGAAGATCAACTTTCGCTTTTCTTCAACTTTTCTTTAATCTCTGTGAGTGCAGAAAAAAGTGATTCCTCAATGCTGAGTTCACATTAGAAACCATCCAAGGACCAGAAGAAAACGAAATATGAAAGGTTGATAGAATCCAACCGCATTACTAATTTACTAGCTATCATCCAAGGAAATTGAAAAAGAACATAATGAAAAATCACTTCATTCGAGCAGGAGTTACTTCTAAGACTAAATTGGGCAGTACAAAACAGGAAACAAAGAAAAACGAAAAGCAAAATTTAAAATTAAAAGAAGTAAAAGAAGAAGACGAAGGGTTTTTTGTATTTAAAGAGAGATAGGAAAACAAGACTTAACCATGCAACAAGAATCCTATATTGCGTTTTGATGAAGCCCAATTAAAACTGAAATTACAGAATAATTTACTGAAACTATGCAAAAGTTCATTTGAAGAAACGTAAATGGACAAACCAAAAAATAAAAAAGTAAATCAAGAAAAGAGAAAAATAAAATTTCAGTTAAAACATTGTTCTTTTGAATTAGACAGAACTTCTCGAGTTGCTAAACCTCCCGAGAAAAGCCTTGAAAGCATGGAAACAAAAGTCCCGTGACGCCTGTGTCTGCATTGCATACACTTCTGAGTAGATCACTTGCTCTATCTCTCTCAGACCAGAACCCGGAGGTCGAGGTGGAGATTTAATGGCGAACACCCCTCCTCTTAACTTCTCATCGGTATTTCTTTGATTCGCAGCTCTGAACGACAGAGCAGCGCAACGGAACTAGCAGAGAAAATGGCCAAAAATCTGATTTTGGTCGTCTTTGTTCGTCCTTTATCGGAGGGATTGTTTGGCTTTGGTTTTATTTATTGATTAAATAAATAAACTACATAAGAAGGGTAATTTTAATATTATGTAAAGTTTAACGGACAGAATAAGGGATAAACCTAAGTATCTATTTTTGAAAATTCATGGTAATCAAGTATTAATACCCTACCTATTTGTTTGTTGTATCCTCTTGTTTTAGGGGTGGATTCGAGTTGAGCCGAGCTAAATAGTATGACGCTTGAGACTATTCTACAAGGTTTGAGTTTGGTTCAAGCCAGAACCTTGAGCTCGAGTTCGGTTCGAGTCAAAAATTCACAAGTTCGAGCTCGGCTCGAGTTAAAAATTCATAAGCTCAAACTCGATTTTGAGAAAAAAAATTATAAAAATATTTTTATTTGATATTTAAAAAATAAGAATTATAAAACAATTAAATTATAATATATATATATATATATATATATATATATATATTCGAGCCGGCTCACGAGCCTCATGAGTTGAGTTCTAATAGGCTCGAGCTCAGCTCATTTCATAATTGAGCCAATGAATTGGGCTCAAGTTCAGTTAAAACCGAGCTGAGCCGAGCTCGAACAACTCGTGAAAAGCTCGGCTCGTTGATACCCTGCTTATGTAGCCCCTAAGATTTTTCTATAAAAAAAATGTATCTATGTGTAATTTTCCAATTTGTTTTTCTCTTAAAAGTTTAACAATTGTTTGAAATGGTATGAAAGCTCTGCTTGTGGTACAATCATCAACAGTTTTTGTCCTCTTTTTCCACCTATCACATCATCATCAATCTCACCTAAAAGCTTTAACAGTTGTTTGATTATTATTCTGAATAGGTATGAGAGCCTATTTGAATATCCTTATTGTCTCCTCATAATTAGTTAAATTTTAACATAAGGTACGAATAGGAATTCTTATGTGATGAAGAGTTCTAAGAATGAAAGCCTATTCAGAAACCTCGCTTAACCTTTTAGGTTGAAGTTTCGTTGATGCACATGTAATGTGCTAGGCTGCTAGTATTTTAAGTACATCAAGTTGTTTTATTCCCCTGCGTTGAACGGGCAAAATATGATGGTAAGAGGCTTGTCAAAAGATAAATTATTATATAGGAAAAGAAATATTTGTGAGAGGTAAATTTTTTTATTAAAATTTTATTGAAAAAATATCTAATTAAAATAAATAAAAATTTATAAATAATGATATATTTAACTTAATAAAATAATATAATAAATAAATATGTAAATAATGACAACCATCAAGCAATAGAGTGAAAGAGGGAGAGATGACTTTTGTCATTGTATTTTTGTTTTATATAGTGAGATAATTGTAAATAGTTAAGTAATAATTAATTTAATTTAATAAATAAATGAGATAAATAAACAATCAAGTGAGAGTAAATATATATAAATATATACAAGATTCTATGTCTTACTTTGCCAGCAATAATAATTTAAGAATAAAAACCTAGTCAGAAACCTCGCTTAAGCAGTTTCGTTGATGCACATGTTATTAATTTTTTACAAATAAAAAATTAAAACAAAAAAAATAATAATTTAAGCATAATATAATATATAATTTTGCATTATTTTATCGATATAATACATGTTTAAACCTACGTGCGTATAAACATGACATGACCCATTCGACCTAAAAGTCAAATTAGTGACCATTGATCTAAAGGCAAAAATGATTGAGCGTCGGGGTTGGTTTTTAAAACATTGCATACAAATATGTAGTTAGGCCGAATTGTCCTAAATGTAACGGAGTAGAAATATAAAATGGATGAAAATCTGCTCGCTATTAGATTTTATATTTTTGGGTATGTAATTACCAATTAGCAATATATATATATATATATATATATATGTAAGCCCAGTATAATTGATATTTAGCTTTGACCAACATTTCTCCATATTTAAACTTATGATATTATTGTTTTATAATGTTACAATACAAGAACTAGTATAACTGATATTTAGCTTTGACCAACATTTCAAAGCTTCACAATGAGCAAGAACAGGAAAAAAGAAAACTTGCTTCTCAGAAGAGTTGGGAAATGGAGTTGAGGGAAGGAATTTCAGCGATAGCTCACCCCTTCCCCACTTATGACCTCACCAATTCGATATGCTAAATTTCTTCCATTTCCCTTTCCAAGAATTTTAACCGATGCCTCTGGGCTAACAACTAAAACCATCCCAATACCCATGTTGAACGTTCGCCTCATCTCTGCATCTTCTATCTTTCCAGCCTGCACAAACATAACAATTTACAAAATGAACTAAATACAGAAAAAATCCCACCCCTCAAAATCCAGTCAAAAAAGACAAAGAAAGAAAAATTATGAACAAAAGAAAACTTTCATGCACTTTGCTACAATATAAGAAATGGTCCATACGAACTCAAACCAAAATTGTTACAGAAATTTTCGTACCTCTTGGATCCATTTGAAAATAGGAGGGACTTCCCAAGAGCCTTTATAGATAGCCGCCCCAAGACCTTTCGGAAAGACCCGAGGTATATTTTCTGTAAAGCCACCACCTGTGATGTGGGCTATCCCTTTCACACCTCCTTCGTTTATAATGTCAAGCACCTATATTCAAATTTAAAGATAGGATTACTTTGTTTCCAAAAATTTAATCACTACTATAACTTTGAGAAACTCAAATATGGACCAGAGGGCCAAGGAAAACCTGCTTAACATAGATAACAGTTGGAGCTATAAGAGCTTCACCTAGTGTAATAGGCTCTCCAGGAAGTTGGTCCTTTAAAGAAAGACCACTTCGGGCTAGGACCCTGTAGTGAAAATGGCAAGATCAGTTATGATTTGATATGAATTATTTGATTTAATTCTAAGAAAAGGTCAAAGCATGAAAAATTGTGATTACGGACTACCATCATTCAAGTTCAACAAATAATTGAAATTTTGGAAGCTCATATGACTGCCCCTTGATAAAATGGGTGCCTCTCTTATTCAAAGCAATCACAGGGGTCTCTTATCTTTCACTGCCTTTGATTAGGAGAGGGCACCCCATATAAGAAAAATGGGGAGCACTCAAATCCTAGGCTGATAATTATTGATGAACATCTAAGAAAAGAAGCTAACATGATGCATTAATTGTATACATAATTATATCATTCAAGTCACATAAATAATTGTGAAACACATATTACTTAAGTATAACCAACCTTCTCACAAGAGAGAACCCATTAGAATGGACTCCACTTGATGGAAGACCAATGAGAACATCTCCAGCCACAATGTTTTTACCATCAATTACTGCATCCTTTTTTACAATACCAACAGCAAACCCACTGAGATCATATTCCCCATCAGCATAAAAATCTGGCATTTCTGCTGTCTGCAGGTCAAACAGATTTCAACCAAAATCAATGCTAAGTTGCTAACAACCTTGTATTTCTCTCATACAGTCCAAGCTTTGGGGAAAACTAGAGGCATTTGTAGATCATCCAAATAGAATAACTAATTAGATAATTCATATCCTCAGAACTTGGAAATCATGTACCGAAGCTGTTAGCTGTGTAAGAGAGAGAGAGAGAGAGAGAGAGAATATTTATATAATTGCTTAGCAAACCAAGCATGGTGGAATGAATTTTGGTATGCATAAGATATATTCAAACTATAGTCCATAAGAAATCCCTGCTGAACATTAAAAAAAAAAACAAAAAGATACAAAGCATGTATATCCATCATTTCTTAATATTGTCAATCTTCTACAATGATGAAAATGATGTAATCATGTAATTATTCTTCACTGATAAAAACAAGTGACCCAATGCAAGTGGAAGGGTTTAAAAGGGCTAAGGAAAGACAATAAAAAACATCAGTTGAAATAATGAAAAATGATTCAAGGGCTTACAATTTAACCATACCAAGTAAAATTGCAAAAGAAGATTTATGCAGATGGCCCCATGTAGTTGTTGTATCAATCTTCTACAATGAAGAAGGAAAAAGGGAGGGTGGAGAATAAAACCTTTTGTGGCAGTGGAACCAATCATATCCATTCCTAACCAATAACTGAGTAAAAAGCAAGACATCATATAGTGATAGTCACACAATTGTGAGAAATGAAACCTCTCCACATCATCCACCATTAGGCAGCCTCAACCCCTTCTACATGCACCACATCTACAACCTCACCATTAATAAGCTAAGCTAAGCGAAAAACTTCCCAGAAGTTTATTTGTGCATGCATGCATATTCACTGACATTCAGAACAAAAAATGAGCATAAGTGCACATAAAGAAATGGAAATACCTCTCCTCCTAAAAGAGCACAATCAGACTGTCGGCATCCATCAACAATACCTTTTATAACCTGAGCGAGCAAGGGAAATCAGAGAACTGCCTTTTACCACAAATTAATAATTGCATTTACAAATGAAACTCTCATCAAGTAAATGTTTAAGGCAGACTCCACCTTTTCAGCAAGATCAACATCAAGATGGCTTGTTGCAAAGTAATCGAGGAAGAACAGTGGCTTTGCTCCAGATGTGACAATGTCATTGACACTCATGGCAACCTGGAAAGCAGGCACATTACAAATCCTAAACTTATTCTTATAATACACATTGAAAGATTCAGTTCAAATTATACCAAATCAATCCCAATAGTCTCATGTATTCCAGTTTCAAAAGCAAGCTTAAGCTTTGTTCCTACACCATCTGTACCAGCAACAAGGTAGGAATCCCCTGTTGATGAGAACACTGTGAGAATCTTGGGAAAAGTTTCCAGACACCAAAAGTTGTAAATTTTGAATAAAAAGTAGCTCTTAGAAAGATGACGAAATGGAAAGAAGAAAACTTTGTCGCTTTTTCTGTAAAATGAAGCAAAGAGTTCATAAATTAGTTATAACCTAAGAGTCTCTATAATGCTCAAACGGGTCATTAGGGAACTAACCATCACTTCTTTCCTTCTTCGTGAATTAAATAGAACCTCTGACGTAAAAAAAAAAATGGTGATAAGAAGTAAGAAAAAATACCGAGGGGATAAAGGCCTCCAAAGCCTCCGATTCCCGAAACCATCTTCGAGATTCTTCGAACTAACTCCGACCCTGCATCTATGTCGACGCCAGCGTCCTTGTATGTCAGACCTTCTCCATCACCATTTCTATTCGAGTTCGAGATTATTGAACTTTGCTTCACAATTCGTTTTGTTCTCGCAACATTGCCACCGGTTGACAGTAGCCGAAGTTTGTCGGAGAAGCACAGGAACTCGGGCTTGCATAGAAATCGTTTTGAAAAGTAGGGTTTATGCTCGGAGGGTCTGTTGGAAGCTGCAATGCAGCGTACAAGTTCTGTGTTGGCTGTGCAACTGGTTTTCATCGCGAGAAGGAGGAGGAACTCTGAGAACTGAGAGGGAAAGTTGGAAATTGGAATAGAAAACTAACGAGGGGGACGAGGGTTTGTACAATTGTACTAGAGAAGGGGTTTTTGTAGGGAAGAGATACTCTCGTGCACAAGGACTACTGTTGTACTGAAGAATCATCCCATCCACCGTTCAATTTATTCTACTATATTGATCTAAGCCGTCAAACACATAGATTGCTTGATATCCTCTTACAAATAAATGAATAATGCAACTATCAGTGAGTTAATTCACTGCACAACAGCACAAACACCTTACACGTGACGTGAGGATACCTTCTGGCCGCGGGCTTCCAGTTGGGCTTTTGTAAATTTGAATGGGCCCCGTCCGAAGGCCCGAGCCCGAAAAGTGTAAAATGCTAAGTTTGGATAAGATAGGTTTGAACCCCATCTTTCCTACCTATTTTAGTGATTTTCACAAGTAATAGTAGCTTTTCAGTTTTCAACGCTCCAACTTGTCAATATAAAAACATATCTTCTTAGATACATTCCATAGATGGAAGATAAGGAGAGAAAACGTGTTAGGAATTTGGAATGGAGGAATAGATTTATCAGAATAGGGATGCAAGGCGGGTCAGGTTAATTCGGCTAATCTAACTTAATCCAAGTTGTTGAACCCCACTCCAACCCTAATCCAATCCAAAGTTTTCGAAATAGATTATAATTGTGTTGGGTTTGATGATTCTATTTTTCCTATTTAGTTTTTGTTAAATGTTATTGATGAGAAGTAATTTGGCGTGACCTAGTAAATAAAAGTTACGTGGACGTGATTTGCATGTAGGATGATAATTCAATAAAGGGAGTTTAGTCAGCGGTATGCGGAGCTCGACATAAAGTCACTTTGGCATAAGGTTACCTCGGCGTAACACCACCTCGGCGGCTAATCGAGTTCAGGGCCCGGGAACCGAAGTGACACATAATAAATCCCAATAGCTTCCCAGCAGACTTCAAATATTGTGGGATCATACTGCATAACGGCAAGCCTTATCTTCTCCCCGTCCGAATCAGGCGGCGATAAGGAAGTTCATTGACTGATACGTTACTCCCCAACTAAAGAAGAAACGGATCTCGTCCATTCAGGCTGTAGATCTCGGAACTGTTCTAAGATACCCGTAATAACTCAGCTATATAAAGGCATCAACCCCTCCATGGTCTATGTACGCGCGATTACTTGCATCCAAGCTCTCTAGCACTCAGATTCTATCTCGCAATCACGACATAGTATTGACTTAAGCATCAAAGCGACCCCGCCGGGTTAACCGCCCCAGGTGCTCTAATCCTCTGTCTTGTAGCTTGGTTCAGCTCGCTACACGACTAAGGTTTAGGTCGTCTTCCAGCTAGGAGCTTCTAGATCACGCATCATCAATTGGCGCCATCTGTGGGAACACGACCGAAAGGTCATCCCAATTTGTTTACAGTTTCAAACTCAGTCTTAACCTCAATGGCATCTTCCAACTA
This sequence comes from Nelumbo nucifera, assembly GCF_000365185.1. Next base: position 2,309,753 of record NW_010729096.1, on the reverse strand, counting down.
CAACGATAAGGGTAACATGAACATCATTGGGGGGCAAGAGCAGCAGATAGTCTCTCCCCAAGGACCCTCGGTGACAATCAGCCAGTTCACCATTCCTCTGACCATATCTGGAGTCCCATCACTGTCCGCACCCCACACTGCCCAACAGGTGAGTGTCCCGCTCCCCCAGGTGAGCGATGCATTCTCGAAGCCTTCCATGATTACCCCTGGGATTGGACACTCCCAATTCAGCAACCTCGTCCAGAGTGTTCGAACGATGCAGATTCATCAATTCCAGCAATATTACTTTTATCAACAGTATCAGCACTAGTTCCCACCGCTGCAACCAAACCAGTCGGCGAACAACCAACACCAGTCCCTGCTCCACAGGGAGAGAACTTCATAAGTACTGGCCCCCAATTTGGGGTGAACCCCGCCCCGGGGTGTTGTAGGTGACCGACATACTCCCCTTGCTTCTCGAAGAGAAAGCCCAAGGAATAGACCCGAACCCAGCCAGCTCGAGAGGCACAACAGGCAAATTTCCCATGTGGAGCACCGATCCGAGGTCCGAGGTGCGGGCCTACTATTCGAAGTAAGATTGAAGTGCCTAACAACACGAAGGCCGGTAGTACAAATGTTGCTCCACCGAAAAAGCAGCAGCAGCAATGTCTCAAGACTCGCCGTTCATCAGCAATAAATGATCCAGCAACAAAGCCCAACCATCCGGCTGACCAAGGTCAGGAAAGAGAGGAGGTGAGCTCGGTGGCCACAAGAACAATGCCTGCTCTTTTGAGCCGGCCTTCTCCCTTGATACCTGAGCTCCTAGCATCCCCAATTCCGAAAGATTTCAAGATCCCACTGCTAGACAAGTGCGATGGGTCTTTTGATCCCAATGATCATGTGGACACATTCCAATCCTAAGTGCACCTTGTCGGGGCGGATGAGGCTTGTATGTGTGTGGCTTTCTCCACCACATTCAAAGGAGTAGCTCGGACCTAGTATAGAAGCCTGGCATTGGGTTCCATCGGAAGTTGGGCGCAGTTCACAGACATGTTCACAACCCACTTTATCACTAGTAAGAAGTGCCCGAAGTCATAGGAGAGCCTTTTGAACGTGGTGCAGAGGGAGGGAGAGTCAATCCGCAGTTATATCAAACGTTTCAACGAGACATGCCTACAGATACCGGACCTTGACCTAGAAGTACGTCTCACCCTAGCACGCAAAGGCATCACCCATAAAGAGTTCAAGTGGCACGTTGTAGCCAACAAACCAAAAAACATCACTGAGTTCCTCCAGTTGGTAGACTAGTTTATCAGCACTGAAGAGGAAATAAACCAAAAAACTGACAACCAGCCAGAAGAAAAAAAAAAGAGAGAGAGAGGAAGAGGGGACAAGCAACAAGAAAAGAAAGACAAGTCCCCCAAGCGAAGAAGCAAATCCCCCTCGCGGAGTTACAGGTTGGGTCACACAAAGCGATGAGAGATCTTAATGGCAATAAAGGATTCCTCTATCGTCAGATGGCCACCTAGACTCTGCGGAGACCCAACGACTAGGAACCCGAACGTCTATTGTCACTTTCATTGGGACCATAGTCACAGCACAGAAAATTGTAGAAACCTCCGCGACGAAATTAAAGAGTTGATCCATCGTGGGTACTTGAAAAAGTACATTCTACACAAAGAAAAGGAACAAGGGAACCGATAGGGAGATCAGAAAAAAGACGCCCCAAAGAGTAATAGACAGAACGAATAGCCACCTCGCCTGCTGCCAGAAGAGAGACCGATCCACGGAATGATTAATATGATCACAAGGGGATCTATTGTAGCGGGGTGCACAGTGGCGGCTGGGAGAACATTATTTCGAGAGCTAAAGCACGAAGCAGAGAACCCACCCAAATGACCTTGGATCGAAGAACCAATCTACTTTATCGAAGACGATGCCCGTGGGATCCAATATCCTCATAACGACGCCCTGGTCGTGAAGATGGTCATCAATGACTTTGAAGTAAGGTGGATCTTGGTGGACTCAGGTAGTTCGATAGATATCATCTTCAAAGAAACCTTTGACAAACTACAATTACAACAAAGCGACCTAACACTGGCAGACGCCCTACTAGTAAGGTTCAGTGGAGAAGAAGTTAGTCCTATAGGTCGTGTCATAGTACCAGTAGAGGTGGGCACGTGGCCAAATATTGTTTGGTTTGAGCACAAATTCCTAGTGATCACTACCCCATCCCCGTACAACGCAATTATAGGTCGGTCAATTACGCATGTTTTACACGCAATAGTGTCGACCTACTACCTCGCGATGAAGTTCCCAACGGATTGCGGAGTGGGAGTAGTACGAGGCGACAAACTCGAGTCCCAGAGGTGTTATGTGGTTGCTCTCAAAAGAAAAGCAAAGATAGCAAAGGACGTTGTACTGGAACGACCGACAGACTACAGTGAGGAGCGAGCTGCCCTGATGGAAGAGACGGTCCACATACCAGTGTCCGAGACCGAACCGACTAAGACTCTCCAGATTGGAGCACTTGTAAGCGAACCACTTCGAAATCAACTAGTAAGTTTTCTACTTAACAATTTAGACGTTTTTGCCTGATTTACGGCAGAAATGCCTGGAATTGACCCTTGTGTCATAACTCACAAACTGAATGTGGACCCTTTAGTTAGGCCAGTTCGACAAAAAAAAAAACGCAACCTCACCCCAAAACGATGGAGGGTAGTTGATGAGGAGGTCGGGAAGCGCCTCGCTGCAGATTTCATCAAGGAGGTCCATTACTCAAGCTGGGTCACAAACCCGGTGCTTGTGAAGAAAGCCAATGGCAAGTGACGCATGTGCGTCGACTACATTGACCTAAACAGAGCCTACCCAAAGGATTGCTTCCCCTTACCCAGAATTGACCGCCTGGTAGATGTGACCTCAGGGCATGAGTTGTTGAGTTTCATGGATGCCTACTCTGGCTATAATCATATTAGGATGGACACGGCTGACCAAGACAAAATTGCCCTTGTAACTGAACTACTATTAAAAGTGTGAATGAGGTCTAGATTTTGGATTTTTTTTACTAAAATACCCTTACTCTTTGAACTTTGTCTTCCTATATTTATGAAGGCAAAAAACATAATTTGAACTACTACTTTTATTAAATTCATTATATTCCTCATCGTTAAGTATTATATTTAAGTTATTAAGTTTCATCCCTTTCATTAAATATTGTGTTCAAAGCACACTAAATAAATGAGCTTTGTGGACTTTTTTTTTTTACTAAATATTTATGAATTTAATCCCTCTTTAACTAACTATGTGGACAAAAAATATATAATTTAAATTACTATTACTTTCCATTTCATTAAATTTCCTCTCATTAAGGTATTGACTTTCATTCTCTCTCTTTAGATGCTTTATTTGAAGTATTTTTGTTTCTCACAAATTGATTTTACAAAATAAATCTATATCTAATATCTTTAATAATGTAAAACCTAAACATGGAAAATAATAAAATAAACCACCCTTTGTCTGAGTGGCAAGTAAATAGTTCAACCATTGGCATCAAATGGGTCAACAACCAATGTTCTCATAATTAAATAATAAAATTAAAAAATAAATATAAATATTACAAAATTATAAAAAATTGTGAAAATTTTTAGGCACATCTCTAATATCATCTATTTCTCATATCAAACAACATTAAGCATGTTATGTCAAAGTATTTTTATTCGATGAAAATGAAATACAAGATTTAAAACTAACCCAAAAACGAAATTGTCTTCATATTCAAGTGGTGTGCCAATTATTAAACCTTTAGGTCAAATGGATCAACCCATTCTATCACAAATAAATAATAAATATTTAAAAAGATAGAGACACCAAAATTATTAAAAACATAGAAATTTTGTAAAAAAAAATATTTGGGTGCATCTTTAATATTATATATCCATCATATTAAACAAAAATAAGTTTAATATACAAGAGTTACTTCTATTAATGATAGAAATAGAATTAAAAACTAAACTAACTTAAAAAGAAAACTATTTTGCATCTAATTAATAGTCAATGGTCCATATGGAGGCAAATTAGGTGGGCTTAACTCAAGCTTGAATGAACCTAGATCATAATTTTAGGTGGGCCAAATTCAACTTGGCCCCAAGCCTATCCCTTAGGTGGCTAAAGTCAAGCTTGGCTATATACATATAACCATAAATTAATACATATACATTTTGTACACACATTTTATATTAAAGTTTACCATGGAGCTAATTGATAGATTCAAGTCCAAGATTAACCCAAATGCATCAAATTTCGATGCTAGTTGGAGGTTGGGCCCAAGTTGAACAGATTGTGCTTGACTTTGGCTTGAAGCCTTAGGTCCAATGCATAAGGTTGGGCTTGAGTTAAGTTTAAATTCAGCCCAACCTACTTGACTTACACCATAATGGTCCAATCGTTTGGGTAAGTTAGTTAACTGATGATGTTGTCATAATTAAATAATAAAAAACTTAAAAAATAGATAAAAACACAAAAAAAAAATAAAAAATACATAAAATTAATAGAAAGATATCTAAGGTATTATCAACTTATCATATCAAACAAAAATAAGTCTGATAAACAACCATTGTTTTTAAAATTAATTATGCAAATGGAATAAAAAATTTAAAGTTGCCCAAAAATGAGATTGTTTTTTAAGTCAAAGCCAGCAAATAGTGTCATAGTTATATAAAAAAAACTAAAAAACAGATAAAATTTGTAGACATCTCTAATATCATATATTTATAATATTAAACAAAACAAATATAATAAATAAGAAGTATTTTTATTAACAATGAAAATGAAATATAAAATCTAAATACACCAGCACATCACGCTTTTATTACGTATCCTTTTTAAATGGTTCTAATAAGGATATTCAATTATTAATGTTATCTAAAATTACCATGTGCAAATGCATTGGCATATTTACTAGTAGTTCATACTTCACCAATATAGAATTTCTATCCTTTGGCATCAATCAATTTGAATGCACCATCTTGTTTATAAATGGGACTCCCTTATTTAAGAAATTGAAAAACAATAGGTCACATTGGAATACATCAAGCCAATAATTTTACAAGAGTGTTCTCCTTTTTCACTACCCAAAATTTGGAAAGGAGCACATAGTTTTTAAAACAACAGAGCCAACACATTCTCCATTTGTCTCATGAAGAATCACTATTGAATGAATTTGCCACATGAAATAAGGAGGGTGATGTATGAACATATGGATGCATTTTGGGTTGGCATTTCATTTACTAAGCATCAACTTGAAACTTTGCCTATTGGGCTTAAATAAAAGAAGTGGTCTTTTATTTTTGTGAGAAACAAGAAGTAGTTCCCTATATTCATGTCCAAAGCAAATTTACCATTCATCTCACTCGATGGTTCCCAAGCAAATCATAACTTCTATGCAAATTAAGAGGAGGTTCCAACCATAACTTCGAATTAGGAACATAAAGAGGCAAACACACAGAGGCACAACTTTGAATCATGAATACAGTCATCTCAAAGTTGCAATCTATACAATATAATTCTAGTTATAACACAAATTTAAGTTTCAAACTTCACAAACTTTTAATCAAACATGTTATATATTCCTTGTTGTATTCTTATTTAAGATATATTATAGAATTTCATTTTTACCCTCATACACAATTCAACAAGAAGGTAACAATGGAGGGCTACATTTATCCTACAATACCTACTCCGAATTCTATTAAGACATATATACCCATTTTACACTCAAGTTCAAATCAAAAGATATCTATATCTATATTAGAAAGAGAAAAGAGGGGAGGTGAGGGATCTTCTCACCATAGAGCTCACATGCATCTTCTACCTCTCTCATTGTTCACCCATGTGGTTATTTATTTTCAAATTAAATTACAAAAATATAAGAAGTTGTAATAAAATACATAATTTACTTTCTCTAATAATAATAATAATAATAATAATAATAGTAAGATCATTTTTAAAACTCTCTTTTTTTTATCCCCAATAATTAATGTTCATTACATTTTCTTTCCCCATTAAATCTATTCTTTCCACTTAAAATGCAAATTAGATGAACCGGGTCAAGTTAAGAGCCAACCAAATTTAATTTAAAAATAAATAACCATGTCTGAGAAATGAGAGGAGGATGTCTATGTGATCTTTGTGGTGAGAACTGAGAAGATTATTGGGTCAAACTAAGAGCCAAACCAAAACTAACCCTAGACAGGACACTGACCTGGACCCAAAATTGTCAATCCAAAACCAAAATTCTGTTAAAATCGAAAGGTATTAATAAGGAATTGAAAACTTCATCAAGCTAAGATTCTGCTCATTTGAAACAAATAGAATAACCATTTTGCCCTAATGTTTAAGTCGAAAGCGTTAACAATAAGGTGGCAAAATTCATCTAGTGGATTAATTATTCATACTTTTTTAAAGTAGTATAGATATAGATATAAATACAAACATATATAATCTAATTTACTATTAAAAGATAATATCTGTAATTTACTATCAAAAAAGGAGGAACTTTACATGAAGATTCATCATCATCATCATCTAAGTCGATACTGTCCCACGATTGCTGCATGAATCTTATTTTATTATTCCATTCTGTTCAGTGTCATATCAAACTTTACATAAAAAATACATGAAGCAAATAATGATTCCAATAGATATCTTAACCTAATTTCTGATGACCATATAATCTATATGGTTGATTGGCATCCCTCCCATTGTGTGGATCTCCTTCTTCACCAGCTTTCTTCTTATTATTATTAGGTGTGGGACACATATGCCTAATGTTGTGACTTATGACACCTCATTCCAGCACTGATTCCACTTGAATGAAAGGGAGCATCGTACATCATTTAGAGTTGTCACTGCTACTCACTAACGTTGATTGCCCCATCCCACACTTATTCATCCATCCACTTAATTATCCCAACAATGCCACAACTCTTAAAGTAGAAACATTAATATTGTTGAGTTGAATGTTGATTGCTTTCATTCATCAAAATTTAAACTTTTATATTATATGTAGATTCATAAGCTTCATAAAATAGAATATTTGACATCTTCGTCACATGATTAGTGCCACTTCATCCAAACGCAACCCTGCATTTGGGCTATTATTTTGCTAACACATAACATGCTATGATGCTCTAATGCGTCAACCGTTTCCCACCTAAAGACTAAAGTGGTGCAACTCATGACTTGATTAATTCCAACTGTATCAATAACCAATTAATAAAAACCGTTGGTTGATGGGTTGTAAGAAATAAAAGAGAGTTGTATCAGCTACCACGGGCTGCTCAATTATTGGCTTATTACGTGGTGATGGTCCCACCCAACCTTAAATTCCCCTATTAATATTGTTATTAATTATCCATATGATATGAATTTGACATTTCAAGGCCTAGACACTGATCAGTAATAATATGCCAATTACTTAGGTCTTTGGTTATATCAACATATATTATTTATTATCTTAAAAAACAAAAACGCACAGCTTCCATGTGGGCTCCACACATCACCGCTTCCTGTGAGGCTAGAATGATTCCTTATATATATATATATATATATATATATATGTGTACAATGAAAAACCAAGGGTCCTTTTAGTTGGGAGAAGGTAGGTTCTCTACAGACTGTAGGATTTATATCAACTTCTGCAACTTTACCCCAACTTTTAAAGCTGTTTTGGTTTGAATAGGAAAGGATAGGGAAACCTGTATAAGATTTACATGGTTTTTCCTTCTACCTAAACACGGCCTAAGGGTCCTTCTGGTTTGTGATTTAAATTCCCCAGAATTGGATATGTCTAATATATCTCTTTTGCCTGTAAGGTTCAAATGGAAACAAACTGAAAATCAAATTACATGACTCCGAACAAGAGTTGACATGGAATAAAGAGAAATAGGATTTGGGTGGTTTTACTGGAATGAGTTTTTCATTTTTAATGGAGTTTATAATGGTCATTTCCTTAAATAGGGAAATGTCATTTCACCATTTCACTCAACCAAACAACCGGAATTAACAATTCTAATCCTCTCTTCCCACACCAAGCTGATTTTTCTTTTTTGAAAGCCCAAGCCAAATAATAAAACCATGGAAGAGCTTGCGCTTTTTAAATTTTAGACTCCGTTTGAAAAGAGTATAAATACAAATATACAGACTGTAAAGTATTATATTATTTTGTATGTATATAGAGTACAAAATTTTGTATTTTATATTATTTTGTATGTATTTACACTGCATATTTGTATTTATACTCCTTCCAAACTGACCCTTATGTTCAGTTTGGAAGGAATAAAAATACAAAACTTTGTATTGTATTTATATTGTACATATTTAAAAACATGAGTTTTGATAATATTAATCATTTGGACCAAATCCAAATGTAATAAAATAATTTAAGATTTCGGTAAAAATATTCCAACATATAAATTGAAATATTGTAAAATTTTGATCAAAATATGTGGGCCAAATTTTTAGGAGTGAAAAAATATTTGGGCTTGCAGCAAGACTCTGGGCCAAATTTTCAGTTTTACATATTATCGTAGTTCACACCGAAACCAACGTCTGGAAACCATGGTATGTTCAACTCGGGTAAACCAGTCTGGTCCATCCGGTTGACATTCCATGGTTTAATTTTAAACTCCGAATCCAAAACCAAAAGTTGGACAAGATTTAAAACCATGGACCAGGCGGGACACCCAGCGCGTTGGACGAAATCGTCCTCACATTGAACGGTGCGAGACTGTGAGGACGAAATCCGAATTCCACGGCAGCATGGAGGAAGCTCGTACTTCTATGCAGCGCGTAGGACGACATTCTACTATTCTACGCATTCCGTTCAGTTTTGCTGTTTTCCCTGGGTGGGCCCAGTGCCGCACTCAATCAATCAAAATTCAAAACGTTCCTCTCACGGACTGGGTTACCGGTTTTTCATTGTCAAATGCCGTAGAGAAAAAAACCTTCTCGAAGATATTCTAATCTAACGGCTCTTGCACAATGTGTACCAACGATGACGTAAATTCGATCCATAAGATCAAACTTTGAAATAAAAAGATTCTAAAATAGTGGTTTCTGAATGGGGTCTACAGTTTGGATTGTGGTCTATTATCACCCCCGAAAGGGAGCGAGGAGCGTATACGTACGGCAGATGCTGACCTTTGACTTTAAGACCCATCTCCCAATTCCGGTTGATTACCGATCTGTCCATCGTTTCATCTTTTGTAATTTGAAATCTCTCCCTCTCCAAAAAGAGACGTTATAAGCTTTTATCCTTTGTTTTTCTGTAAAATTTTTTCCATTTTTAATTGTTTTATTTTTAAAAATCCAATGGTGAGAATGAGATAGACGTGAGAACTGTCTCTTCCTGTCTACATTTAATGCTCGACTACGAACCCGACCCATTGATTTCTCTCACCAAATTCCCTCACTCCCTCTGTCTCTCCCAACCTCTGCTACTTCCCCTTTTTCTTCACCCGAAACCTCGCTATTTCCCTTCTGATGCCTTTTTGTTTTCTTTCAAAACCCTAACCCTATTTTTGCATTGAATTTTGGAACAATTTTTAGGGGAGCTCTTCATGGATCGACCTAGACATTATAGATCTTTCCTATCGTTGATGTAAGTTCCTCTTTTAGCTTTGCGACCTCTCTTTTTTCTTTACTCTGGAGCCTGGACATGTGGTTTCTTGGATACAATTATCTTTTCTGATGTGGAGTGAGTAGATTTAGGTCCATGTTTCGTTATATTTACATCCTATTTGAAGCTATTGAGTTGAGTAAACTTCTTCTTTTCCATCTCCGTCATTTTGTTTTCGTTCTCTAACCAATTAACTGCATACTTTTAGTGTTAGGATCGTAAGCTTATGAAGGGTGAACCCACCATTTATTTTGATGATTGCAGCCATTTATATTCCCTTTTCATTTCCCCACCTTTTCTTCTTTACATTTCTAGCTGATGTTTTTAGAGGTACGTCACGAAGGTTCAAAAATTGAAAAGCTTTTATCTTTGTTTGTACGGCAGACGGATTTTGGTGGAACAATGTAAACTAGTTTGAGACCAGCTCAGGCATTGAAGTGGTTTTGGTCTATGCACGAGGAAATGGGGACTGAGAAACATACTTTAAAGAATGGAGCCGGCTATGTTGGCGGCTTTCTTCAATTGTTTGACTGGAATGCAAAGTCCAGGAAGAAGCTGTTCTCCAACAGGTCTGATGGTGATGAACCAGGTATGTTTGTTTTCCTTTTCAAAGGTCAGCACGATTTATATATGTATGGCATTTTTTGTTTATGTGTACTACTTATCTGGGATTCATTAAGAATCTTCTTTCTTCTGCCTTTTTCATATAGAGGGATTGAAACAAGGAAAGAGAAGTGAAGGGAATTTGCCGATGACACGACTTCGGCTGGTGCGTATATGTGTCTGTTTTCGTTTCTTATTTGTCACGCTGATATGTCATGGTGAACGCATTTATGATTATCCCTCTCTTGTCATCTTTCCAGACGGAGGAGGATGAGATTGGAGGAGGATCTAGTATAAAAGGAAGTAGTGATTACAGTTGTGCTTCGTCTGTCACCGATGAGGAAGGATATGGCACTAGGCCCCCTGGGGTAGTGGCCAGACTTATGGGATTGGATTCATTGCCGACTTCTAATGTCGCAGAGCCATATTCTACCCCATTTTTTGACTCTCGGTCTCTTCGAGATGCCCAATACCAAAAGAGGACTCTTGAGTTTCACAATGAGCGACAAATTATGCACTCTGGGAATCTGTCCAATAATAAAATAGAGAATTTTTCTAGGAACAGTGTAGAACCAAGGCCTCAGAAGATACCCAACAGGCCAATTGAGAGGTTTCAAACTGAAATACTGCCTCCAAAATCTGCTAAATCCATTCCAATTACCCACCATAAGCTATTATCTCCTATCAAGAGCCCTGGGTTTGTACCAACCAAGAATGCGGCTCATATAATGGAGGCAGCAGCAAAGATTATTGAGCCAGGGCCTCAGGCTATGATTAAGGGGAAAATGCCATCACTAAGTTCTTCTTCAATCCCCTTAAAAGTTCGGGATTTTAAAGAGAAACTGGAAGCTGCTCAAAGACCCTCCAGGATTCCTGAAGCATCTCGAAGACCTCTTGAGTCCAATGCAGTTAAGCATCTTAAGGGACAGTCTCTGAATAAGAGCTGGAATGGATCAGAAGATACACCACAGTTCAGGGCTTCTCCAGATTCAGAAGAAAGTAATTCTTCTGGTTTGAAGAATAAGGGAAAATCCATTTCACTTGCTATCCAAGCAAAGGTCAATGTTCAGAGAAGAGAGGGTTTGGGATCGAGTACCAACAGGAGTTTGCTGAACCAGAAGGAGCAAACTGATGTTAAGTCGAACCAGCAATTCAAGAACCAAAAAAATGCCCAAAAGAATATGCAGAGGAAATCTTCTACACAGAGTGCAACTGGTGTTCTCAGGCAGAATAACCAAAAACAGAATTGCACAACTAATAAGGACAAATTACCTTCGAAGCCTTCAGGATCTAACCAACAAAGCAGAAAAATTCTTTCTGGGGATGCCTCCTTTGGACGGAGTAGAACATTAAATAAGGTTTCGGGAAACTCCAAGGTTGGGTGTAGGAAGATTGGCCTAGAGGTTACAGACATTGAGAAGGAGGTTTCATCATCTAGAACAAATAGTTTCCCTCGGAAAAAACGTTCTATTGATGGGGATTTCCACTTTGAAAAGAATGGGGTTGTTAGTAATATTTTGGTTGATAAAGATGAGAAGCATGTCCAGTCCAACATAGCAGTGCACTCAAAGTGGACGGAAGATAACACAAGGAAGGGGATGGATGTTGTTTCCTTTACATTTACCTCTCCTATGATCAAATCTGTTCCTGGATCACAGTCCTCTGGTCAGGTGGTAGAAAAAAGCAGCAACTCTAGTCTAGATACTCGTGGTGAAAAGTCCTGTGCTGAAGCGAAAAGTTCCAAATTATCCTCCCTTGGGTTGAATGTAATAGGAGGTGATGCCTTGAGTATTCTTTTGGAACAGAAGTTGAGGGAATTAACATATGGAGTAGAGTCTTCCTGTCGGAACTCAGTCAAAGCAGGAATTGTTGCAAGTTCTGCATCAATTCTACAAGATTTAGTGTCGGCTCTAAATGCAGTAAGCACCACACCAAGAGAAATCGGCAAAGGGTCCCAAGTTGGGGTCAACACAGATAATTTTGGTAGCATGTACAACACCACCTGCTCATCGACTGATGCTCAGATGTTTAAGATGGACCGTAACTTCAAGGTATGATGACACTCTGTTTAAATGCTAAGAATGCAGGGAGGGAGGGAGGGAGGCTTTTTCTTCTGATTTGAAAATGGTAATAGTTGAGATAATTGGTTCATCCTTACAGCCTGCTGCATTTTGACCAATAAAACCAATACTAAATTGATAGAAAACTTAAACTAAAGAGAAGGATTGAGATTTATGATTGAGACCCTGCTGTCCAAATACACTGATAGTAGAGTGGAGAAAGTTGCAAAAATTGGAGCTAATATATCTAAAATAGGTTCTCAACTTTTTAGTTTTGAACTCTTAATAATTTATTAGCTTAAATACATTGTTGAATGTTGTATTGAATAATCATAATAGTCCAGGGATGTCTGAAGTATTAAACAATTCTTTATTCATTTTTTTTATGATAAAATTTCTTGGACATAGTTTTAAAGATGATTAGTGGGCAAGGGAAAGGGGGAACCAGAACATGACCTGATGCTTTATTTTGTATGGAAACTTAAACACATCTCTCTTATACAAACAGGGGAGCCGCTATTACTGGTTACTTAGTTTACTTCTTATTTAGGAAAAATTAAGAAAGAATCATGGCCTTTGGTAGTCTGATCTCCCAAAATGATGAGAAGTATGGTGCTTCTATACACTGAAGGAAAAAGATTTTAGGTCTGTTTTAGGATTTTAACCCTAGGTGGCAAAGTAAAAGCAGCACATTACTTTCTTTTGGTATTTTCACTAAATATAATAGAATGAAGCAACTTCAGTTTGTTTTCTTGATTTTCTAGCTTCATTAAAAATAATAATCTTATATTGCAGCAACACCTTGCTTGCCAAGTTGTACACCTTGCTGCCTTCATTCCATAATTCACTCCAATCCAACCTTAACTGCTCCAAATGAAATGACATAGTGCGTTTTAACTTTTTTAAAATCAAAATGGTTCTGTAACTGCAAATCCATGTCTTTCGATAACAGTTGTTTATCATAGACATGCTTCCCTCAATCAGCCAGATGCATCAAAGGCCTCCAATCTATAGTTGTCAATGTGTGTAGGCTATCTATGGAATAGTGGAGCACCTTCTTGCCTAGTGGAAGGAGTTTGATAGAGAAAACCTAAATTCTAGGTTTATTTCTTAGTTCTATACATGGCAATTTTGATGATTATGATAAAGAAAAAAAATTCGAAGGGGTTAAGCCCTTGATTTGTTTAACGGGAAAATTAAGAAAAGAACAAAAAGAAAATGAAGGGGCTCTTCTTAGTTGCCTTTCTTTCTCTCTCCTTGAAATCCTTGAGTCTTATAATAGTAAAACCCTAAAATAAAACATATACGTGATAGGATATGTCAACATATATTAGTAAGATGCAACGATAATGATAAAATTACAATAAAGCATTTGCCTTAGTTTTTGTCGCTTAAGCATTTCATTTCTGAGTTATTTTTATTCTCCTTTTTCCAATTTTGCAGGCTATCTGTTTGTTAATGAACACAAATGCAATGAAATTGCATGTTTCTGGGTCATGTATCCTATTGGAAATGTTTTGCCCTCCATGGTGCATACAATCCAAGAGTACTAAGTTGGGCTATTAAAGTGATGAAGGGAAGTGATCCCTATTTATGGAAGGGATACCTAACTCTGAAACATCATATACAAATTAAAAAAAAAAGGGAGAGTATCATATTCTTTGAACCTTGGTCTAAACTCTGAACAGTTAATGCCTTTTGTCAGATATCACTTTGGGAAAGTGAGAAAGAGATGCTAAAATAGGCTGGTCAAAGGGTTTAGGTGCTATTATAGAAGGTTGCACTGTGGCAAAGGTAAGAAATTGATATGGTTTCTAGAAGTGTTTTGAAGACTGAAAGATAAGATGGAAAGAAAATGCAAGATAAGATAAATGTGAGTGGATTTAGAAAATATATAAAACATATTTCTAGCAGTAGCGTAAAGAATAGAAAATGATGCAAATCAAGTCCAGAAGAGAATAAAGTTAATAGAGAAGAATAGAAAGAAGAAAACAAAAGGTTTCCTAGATGACTACACATGTTTTTGCCACATGATGTTGTAGGCCAACCAATTCATCAGATGGAGACCCTCTGGATCAGTGATTTGTTGTCTCTATATACATAAGCCCTATTCCTAATCTTGTATTGGAGTTCTCTCAACAATAGTTGTCCAGTTTTTAATTAAAAAAAAAAAATTAAAAGAGCCTATAAAGAAGGGCATGTTTTAGGGCTTAACATTTTTTTTTTCAGTTGAAAATTTTCCCATATTTGAAGATTCCAATTCCCTCTATCATGAGCTCACAAGATGGCTATGAAGTTCTCAACTATGCTTGACTTAGTTCCCAACTATTACTCTATTGATGTCTATGAAATTAAGCAAAGCAGTCTGAACATTCTATCCCAGATCTCTGCAATGGTTTTGAATACAGATAATTGAGTTGAACACATTTTTGAAACTTGATAATTGGGAAGTTGTGGTAGTTTATTGGTGGGATTGTCTATGGTTTTTGTGCATCATATTTTTATGTAGAAATGTAGAATATTTTGATTTTGTTTCTTATGTATGGTTTCACACTAAAATTCTTATTTGATGGTAATTTTCTATAAACTTTTTCAGGGAAGAGGAGGAATGGATGATTGTAGCAGCAGCAACAGAGAAGTAAGGAAGGAACTGAACCATCGGCATCCTAGTCCAGTTTCTGTTCTTGACCCTTCTTTCTCAAATGAAAGTTGCAATTCTTCAGATAGTGGGGACAGTTACAGTACCAATGGTAAAGCATAAACCCATCTTGGAAAATGATTAGACCTAGTGCATTGTTAAATGTGGGAGTGCTATTGACTGTCATATTTGAATTCAAACAACACTCATTCCCATTGTATTGGCATGAATTTCTATCTTCCGGTTTGATGGCATTCAGCATGCTCACATGTAAATATGCACTTCCTAAATTGATGCTGCCTGTTGTTTTTTATTTAGGTCTCTTCATGCAAATTGATGCTTGTCTTCAAAGATTACCTAATCATGTATTGTTTTGTTATTTTTCTAGGTAACAAGTGGGGTTTGTCTATTCAAGCTCAGGAAGTGGGTTCAAGTTGTTCAAGGAAGTTTCATTCAGGGGAAGCTGAGACAGAATTGTCTGATTCCGCATCTTCCATGTCTACTGAGACATTAGGTAGAAAACATGCAACCAAATTCGATGTGGCAGATGACACAAGATCAACCAAGTGGGAACTGGAATATGTGAGAGAGATACTATGCAATGTAGAATTGATGTTCAAAGACTTCACAATAGGTCGGGCTCATGAAATCATAAATCCTCGTCTCTTTGACCAGTTGGAGAATCGGAAAACTGGGTTAAGAAATCAACAGGATTGGAAGGATTCCAGATTAAGGTGGAAAATGGTGTTTGATTGTGTGAGTGAATGCATGGATTTGAGATGCAGGCGATGTGCTAGTGGGGGCTGCGAAACATGGGCCAAGGGTTTATCCATGGTCCGAAGGAAGAAATGGTTGGCTGAAGAAGTGTACAAGGAGATTTCAGGGTGGAGAAGCATGGGGGATTCGATGGTTGATGAGCTCGTAGACAAAGACATGAGCAGCCAGTATGGAAGATGGCTCGATTTTGAAATTGAGGCATTTGAATTGGGTGTAGAAATTGAACAGGAGCTATTAAGTTCGTTGGTTGATGAAGTATTTGCTGATATCATCTCGGTTTAAGCATTTAAGAAGGTTCTTTTACCTCTGTAAGCTGATCTTCCGTATCTCTTTCAGTTGAGGTTCTTGTATTGTATCACCTATTTAATTCATGGAAACAAAGATTTTTTTTTGTCGAGCTTATTCTTTGTGATACATGAGCGTGATGAGAACATCTCTCTAGGTGAGCCTGGAGTTTCATACAAATCCAGTAAACTTCCAGAGAGTGTTCACCGAGGTGTATAATTTTGAACATATTGGTGAACACCCCCCCTTAAATAATTGAATTAAAAGCTGGATTAATTATACTCGATTCAAGATTCAAGCCAGCGTTTGCATAAACATATGAATACTTAGTCCCGCTCTTTGGACTACCAAAATTAAAAAAACAAAAAAACAAAAATTAATTAAAAGCTGGACACTCTGTCTCTGAATATTCCTTGAAAGAGTAAAAGTTATATTTGATTCAACTAGCAAATTGGTGAGTTTTGACGCATGAAACTGCATTTGATCAACTCCAAAATTTTATTTTCGTTGCATGTCGATACTTGTGCCATCAATGTGTCATCTGCAACTGCTTGATCTTTACTCTTTAGCATTGCATTTTATAGGAATGTTTTCATGAGCTGTGTACTCACTACTCGGTTGTGCAAGGGTCATAACTCATCAGATGCACAGATCTAAGCAAACCATGCAAAATCTATAATTCCACTTGTATAAATCGCCTACATGGAGATGAGATCAGAGCAGAGTCTTCGGAAAAATGATAGATCCTTCATCTTGAGACATGATTTGAATTTCAGTTTCTTCTTGCAGGGTGGGGAGTTGGACGAGATCACTGTCTTCAACTCCAAGCAAAGATTAATATAACATCATATCCTCATACTTGTTTTATTTTTTGTATCAAGAAATAATTCTTGTTTTTATCATTCTGTCACTCTGTAATGTTGGAGATAGTAGGTAAATTATTAAAATTATCAACCTGAAATCAAATACATAGGTCCACCAGGCTGACACACTACATGAAGTTTGCATTTGGAGGCTGGAGCTTTGCTCGATGAGAATGGTTGTTTATGATTTTACTTCTTTAACTAATATGGAAATTGTCCATGGAAGAGGGTGTATCTTGAATATGTGGCGAAGTCTTGAGGATGAAACTTTTTCAAGGGTGTAGGAAAATAAGGGGGCTCCTTCTGAGCTACAAACCAAGGGTGTGTTTGTCAATATGAATGATTTTACTTTTGATAACTCGAATAATAAACATCAACAGCTAAGGTAATCTATTATATATATATATATATATATATATATATATATATATATATATCACTAGGGGTGATCATTTCAGTCCGGCCCGGGGCCACATTAGGCCCACAAATTTTAGGGCCGAACCGCATATATTTAAACTTACACATTTTGTGTATAATGTATATGTGTTATTTTACATTATATTATATATTTTATATATAAATATTATAACATGACATGTATAATTTATATTATATAATGTATAAAAGAACTTTATATGTATGTTATGTCATTTAATATAAAATATTATAGATATGTAATATTTTATATATGAAAGACATTGGCCTAGAATCAGACCCGACTTGGCCCGGGCCCATGTAGACATGGGCTAGGGCTTATGTTTCAAGCCCGAAACCCTAAGCCGGGCCAGCCCCAGGCCAAAGCTATAGCCCTTATCATAAGCGCAAAGCCCAGGCCGGCCCGACCCATGATCATCCCTATATATGACCCAATTGCAAATTGCAGACCTCTTCGGTTCAATACTACCAACGCTCTTATAATTTGATTGTAGATAAACTGGTCTAATTTTCTATAATGAATGAGCAACACTAGGGGTGACAACTTTCCCATCCTAGTGGGGTACCTAGCTTCCCTGACCCTATTGGGTTGGATCGAGATTGGCTTGGCGGGGATGGGGATGGGAGTAAATTCCTCACCCACCCCACCCTGATTATATATTAATAAAGACTTTTCAAACCCTTTTAAAGTAATTTTATTATTGTTTTATATTTTACTATATTATAAAGTATATAATAAAATATATTTAAAATATTGTTTATTTTTCCTTTAGTTTAAGTAAATCTATTTTCCAAACAAACATTTAATTAAAAAATTTTGGGGCTTCAGGTCCTTGATGAGGAACCAATCTCTACCAGGGATTGGTAGGGGTGTCCATGAAAAATCGAAAAACCAAAAAACTGAACCAAACCGAGAAAACCGAACCGCAAAATGTGGTTAACCAAACCGACCGGTTCTGTTTCAGTTCGGAATTTTTGAAAAACCAAAGGACTAGTTCGGTTTTCGGTTAACCTATAAAAAAAAAACAACGGTTAATCAAACCAACTGGTGTATCTCTCTCTCTCTCTCTCTCTATATATATATATATACAGATAGATAGATAGATATTTATATGTATATTATATATTTTTAATATATGTCACATATTTTCTATGTATTATATATATTTATATATTCATTATATATATATATACTTATATTATATTTATAATGATCTATTTATAAATATATTATATATATTATATATCATTTATTATTTATAATATAATATTATACATATATTTATATAATATATATTTAAATATAAAAAACCGAAGAACCGCAGAACCGAATCAGTCAAAAACCGAAATCGGCGGGCCAGTTAACTGGTGGTACCGGTTTGGTTTCGATTTGGCAAAATGGAAAAACCGGTACCACTGGTTCGATTTACAAAAAGGGCCATGGTTCGGTTAACCGAATTGTGGACACCCCAAGGGATTGGGGATGTAGGATCACTTAGCCCCAATGGGGACTGGGGTCAGAGATGGTGATTTGTTTCAAAGTTGGGGTTTGGGATGACTATGGTCCCGTTATTGATATTTTTTATGTTGATTGATAACTATTTTGGATTTTAACATGATTGATTGCTATTTTTCGATATCAAATGTAAAGTTTTATGAAAAGTGATGTAGGGTGGCCCAGCCCAGCCCACGAACGCCAAAACCAGAAACGCGATTAGCCACAGAAGGAGCTACCCTGCACCCCTCGTACGAAGCCAATCGTGGAGCGCCCACGCGTCCTCGCAGAGCTCTCTGACTGCCCTTGTATGGCTCCCATCTCAGGCATTCATCTCCACCAACCTCTAGGCGGCTCAAGTATATATAGGGGGTAGCCCCCCTCTAGGTAAGAGGGACCTGATTCTGATTCTGAAATTTGACCCTACAACAGAACTTGAGTATCCTCACTTTGGGAGTCCAGTACCTACGCATAGCCTCCTTGGAGACTTCGTCTGTACTGGATTCCCCTCTTCACACCCCCGTACTGACTTGACTGTCGAAGCCTTTGCCTCGGGTCCTAACCCGAGGCCTTTGATGTCCTCTGTCTTGCAACACTCCAATTATTAGTCCTCAACTTTTGTGGGATTCGATACACTTCGGCCTTAGCCCCCAGCCTTCGGCCTCGGTACCTCGTCCTCAAGTCTTTCGAAGCCTTCGGCCTACCCTTCGAGCTCTAGGGAAAAAATTACTTTGTTGTCCTCAGCCAACCCGAGCATCAACAAAAAGAAAAAAAAATCAAGTGTAAAGATAGGCCTAATTTGGGTCGAATCGGGTGACTAAAGCCTGATCCTTATGCCAACTCAAAATAAATAAATAAATAATTCGGGCTTACACCCAAACCCAACCTCTAACCCAACATTTTGTGTTGACTAACCTGGTCCCTTATGATTGAGCTAGTGAGGAAGGGATACAAGAAAAGACGAGACATTATTGGGAGATGTTCCCAATACATGACTGTGCAGTGGGACGTTTGTCATAACTTTTTCGGGAAATGTCTTAAACTATTCCTATGTTTTAAGAAATGGACCCAAATTACCCTTACTATTTGTCAAATCCCTTAAATTACCCCTAAGTTATCTGACAATTTGACCAACTCTACCCCTACCATTATAACCCCTCACATTCATTCTTCATGTGGATATACTAGCTGTTGTGACTTTTTAAAATCCAAAGTTTCCCTTTGACTGTTTGAGACAGTTTTTTTATCCTATCTATGTAATTACATTATCAAAGGTGTTAAACCTTCAACCTTCTTCTTTTTTTTTTCTATTAAGGCTCCATTTGCTTTTAGGAAAGTTATTTATTTGGGTAAATGCATAAAATACCTATTCGGATAATTGCATTTATCAATGTTACTTTTATTTCTCAAATAAATAAGACAATGACTGTTTTAGTTATAAAAAACCATTACTTATTTACTTGTGAGAAGATACCTAAAGAAAATAAAATTTCCGTAAATCCTACATAAATTTAAAAAAAAGAATATGGGTGTATTTATCAATGAGAATCAAAATCTCATTGACCAATTTTCCTCTGTCAAAATCCATAAAAACAAATGGGCCCTAAGACATTTGTTGCTGGGATAATGATGCAAAATATGATATAGACAAACCATCAAGGAGCTCTCAGCTGAACTGAGGCTCTATTTGGAAAGAGTACAAATACAAATAAGTAGAGTGCAAAACCTTGTATTTTGTATTATTTTGTATGTATTTGAACTCTACATATTTGTATTTGCACCCCTTCCAAACTGAGCCTTAGAGGTGAAAGGAGGTGTTTTGCAGCATATCAAGAACAGCTGCAAATGGTTTTGAAAGATATGGAAGATCATGCTTTAAATTCAGCCAAGCCTCACCTCACAAACCATTTCAGAGATACAAAGGATTTTTTTTTTTTCTTTCTTGATCTGTATTTTATAATCTATTTGGTTGCAATTGCTCTATGATTCTATGTTTTATGATCTGTTTGAGACAAACGTTATCAAAAAGGTAAACCAAGATGATATGTTAACGAGAAAGAGGGATTAACCTTCGAGTGGGCGTTTAAACAAATATGCATTTTTAGTAGGGGTGCAATGGATTGGTTTTGGGTTGAATCTGTTCAAATTAAATTCAATTTGGACAGATTGGAGAGATCAATAAGATATATTAAATTCGACCAATCCAGACTTAATGGAGCATAGCATTTATTGGATTAGATTGGATCTGATACAACCATAATAAATTTGTATTGGATTGGGTTGATTAAACCAATATCTGATTAATTGATAAAAGATAGAATGCAGGTGTCAATTAATCAAATTTGGATTGGAACCAATTTAAATTAAAATTAATTTGAACAGATTAGACCGTCCAGACATTGAATTGGACTTATTCAAAATATTCATCAGATTAGATTGGACCTAATCCATCTGTAATCGATATATTGAACCGAATCGGTTTGGACCAAATGTTACCCTAAACTACTTAAATTGCTGCTGGTACCTTATCAATGCACTTCAAAATATAAGATCTTCTTTAGTCTCATCATGATTCATGAGGCTCTGCATCGTTTAAGAATAGATAGCATGAACATACTTGGGAGTTTATCTCCATACTTTCTCCCCTCTCGTCCTCTACATCTCACTTTCTTTTTATCTTCTCAAAAGTTTGTTGATCAAATTTCTGTGAATTTTTAAGGATTTTGATTTAGCTTTGCGGGGGAGGTAAATTAGAGTACAGGCTTAAGACTATATTTGATTTGAAGGAAAAGGTAGGAAAACTTTTACCGTTCCCTATTTTTTCCTTCAAACCAAACACCCCCTTAAATTTTTTTTTGAGCGTAACGCTTTATTTGTTACTCATTCCAAACTGAGCCTAACGTTTTTTGTTTGAGTAAACGAGTTACACATGCTCCGTGATTGTACATTATCATCACATTACATTCACGTGAATTGATACAAAAGATTCTGATCGAAAAGCTTTTGTTGATGGGTTGATAGGCTGGAATACTGTATCAATCTTCTTTATTATTCAAAAACAAAAAAAGAAAAAAAAAAACAAAGAAAAATCCAGCCCAGATGCAGAGGCCCACCTGATGGCTGGGCCGTTGGGATCGAGCAAACGTCGGTTTCACCAGCGGCGCTGAATCCTTCCGCACTCGCCGTTGCCGGCCAATACCTCCCCTCGTCGTCGTGTCGTAGAACCCCAGATAAAGGTTTGTCGTCTGAGAAATATTTATTATTTACATTAATCGGGGGCTATTTCTAAGCTTATATAATTAATACTAAACCTCCTTTTTTAATTGTCCTTGAGTACAAAAAGGTACCTTAGTGTAAAGGTTAATTATAAATAATAAACAATAATTAAGAGATTAAGGGGGGGGGGTAAGGGTGTTAAATTGTTAATCTAATCAATGTTAAAAGGAGGTAAAGTGCCTCTGCTGCCCGCCTCGTATTGTGAGCTTTAAAAGTCAGCATCATACTGGGCGCTAAAAAGAGAGAAGGGGGAGGTGGGGCAGCGTATCGGGAACCGGTGGGATAGCACGTGCCTCCACGTCTCTCCCTTGAGCCCTTGAGCCCTTGATTCATTGACTCATGAGTGAGAGAGTGTGTGTGACATCATACACACGTGCCGGGTGCATCCTCCACCAGACTTCAGATCTGCTACCAATGTAACGCTCCCAACATCTTCCAATCAGCCGAACATTTTGAACATACGATGTTCACACTGTACGGCTGCAATGGCTTGTTGGGACAGTGCCGAACGTGTGCCGCTCTCCTCTGATCTGATAAATCTCTATCCTCCGTTCCAATTTTCTCTTTCCCATCCCGATCCCTACTCTTCCCTCGACGTTGCCCTTTCTATCCTTTCTATACATCAGTTCTGACTTCAGACGCGTTTTTTTGCCGTTTGAGATCTAATTTGCCACGTGTCCAATACATTAAGGGTCATGCACAAATTGAAATTGCACTCACACGGCAAAACTGAAAAAAGCTAAAGTGGACGGGGACAGGTTCGGTAAGTCCGGCGCGAAAGCCAAGCGGTTAAAGACAGGTGAAGGGTATTACTGTCCATGCATGAAAAATTTGGAGAATATACCCTTCATTTTGTTAAGGAAGAAATAAAACAAGGGTAGCAATGGTAGTAGAAAATTGGAAGCGAAAGCGGAAGAGGGGAGATGGGGGGAGGGGCATTGACGATATATAAACACATATACGAGGGCGATTAAAATAACTGCCTCCTGATTTATTAGTCTCCAGTTATTTACTACTCTTCTCTATACATCGCTCAGTGTGTGTTTGTTGAGTTCTCTGCAGTATTATTATTGCGTGTCGAACAAGTAGACAACTCCAGTGTCCTGCTGCTCTCACCGAAGAAGAAATGGAGCTCGACGATGCTAACAATGGCGAGCAAGACCTAAGTCCAGAGCCAGACCTTCGGAGACCTAGCAATGGCGACGCCTTCGATACAGACCAGACGCATCGTCTCACCGGTGAGATTGACAGCACTTGCTCCACTCCTTACGTTAGCGCTCCCTCCAGTCCTGGACGCGGTCCCAATGGCTACTTCTTCAGTGCTCCTGCCAGTCCAATGCACTTCGTTCTATCCTCTGCTCCTGCTTCTTCCTCTGCTTCTGCTTTCATCTCTTCTTCGTCTGACCTCTCTGTTTCTGGTTCTTTTGAGTTCGAATTCTCGGCAAGGTTTCCTTCCAACGCTTCTACCGCGTCTGGATCTATGATTTCAGCTGATGAGCTGTTCTTGAACGGTCAGATCCGACCGATGAAGCTGTCCAATCACCTACAGAGGCCTCAGATCTTATCTCCATTGTTGGATCTTGAAGTCGAAGACGAGGACGAGGAAGCTAAGGGCTCCACAGAGTTAGAGTTCGAGAAACGCGACGAGTCATTGATGAGAGGGAGAGATCTCAGGCTACGCAATAGATCACTGCACCGGCGGGCTAGATCTCTGTCTCCGCTCAGAAATACACAGTTTCAGTGGCATGAAGAGGAAGAATATCACCAAGAGCGAGAGGCTAATGAGCGTCATCTAGACCTGGACGATCCTGAGAGTAAACAGACGGAAACTCCTTCGACGGGAACCACGCCTTCGGTTTCTGCATCTTCTTCTAGATCTTCTTCTGGAAGGAGTTCCAAGAGGTGGGTCTTTCTGAAAGACTTTCTGTACAGAAGTAAAAGCGAAGGGAGAGGGAACAGTAAAGATAAGTTCTGGTCCTCCATCTCCTTCTCTCCTGCTAAAGAGAAGAAGCCTTCATCAACGTCTCTCCCATTCTCTTCCTCCAAGGAGAAGAAACCTTCAGCGGCACCCACAACGGCAGATACTCATAAGCCGAAGCGGCAACAAGTTCCCGCCAAGAAAACTACTGCGGCAAAACCCGCCAACGGGGTCGGGAAGCGCCGGATTCCGCCCTCACCCCACGAGCTGCATTATACTGCAAACAGAGCTCAGGCGGAAGAGATGAAGAAGAAAACTTTCTTGCCTTACAGGCAAGGACTATTGGGATGCCTAGGGTTTAGTTCCAAGAGCTACGGTGCCATGAACGGATTTGCTAGAAGTCTAAATCCCGTCTCTTCCAGGTAGATCTACATCAGGGTTTGAACTTGATGAAGAGGCTAGGAGATTCTGTATAGTTTCCCTTTTCTTTCTTAGGGATTCCATTAATCACTGTAATTTTTCTGGTTTTCTCTTTTGGTCAAAAGATAGCTTGTTCATCAACGGATTTGCTTCCACAACTTATGAGATTGTGGGGTTTCAAGGCCCCCCAATTTGCCTTGAAAGTAGGCGAAGCAAATTATAAATTCCATTCTCTTCACAATCCGCCGTTGCCATTTGTATCTTTCATTCAAAACATATATATGAAATTCCATTTTCTCCTGGAGTGGAGCTCATGAGTTGATGTTTATTTTATGTAACATATATGGATCATTACTCAATTGGTATTGCCTTTGTTTTTGGTTTACTCTATAAAATACACTGTACGATCTGTCGTCTTGTTTTCATCTCTCAGTGCTGAGTGGATGAATTTATTGATAATAATAATAACATTAGTAGTAGTAGCAGCAAAAATATTATTATTGATAATAATAATAACATTAATAGTAGTAGCAGCAAAAATAATAATTAAAATTTAAAAGGTCGGCGTTGGATTGGAAACACATTAAATTCATTGTAGCAGTATGATATTTTTGTGGGTCCAATGAATCACCGGCCTCCCAAAATTTTGTTTGATTGCAAATGTAGCCATGTGGCCTGTGGGAAGGAGGAAATGTGACAGATAAATACTTAGGCAGGCAGTAGGCATTTATCATTACGCGATTGAAACCGAAGGCAAGCGATAGCCGATACAACTCCCCTCCTGAGGGGGGGCCAAAGGAACCCAGTAGGGCAGTACCCACCACACCAGGGGGTGGGGTCTGGGACTGCCGGACTGGCCGACTGGGATGTTTCTTATTTGATGAGTTGTGTCGTCTGTCCGAATTCGAATCTAATAGAATTAGAACTTTCTTGTTTTTAATTATTCGGATAGGCAAGTAAACAGAATATGATCCGACCCACATTGCATAAGTGAGAGCGTGAGGTGAGATCTAATGTCAGACGACTCAGACTAGTGTCCTATGCTCTAATCTCCATTTCTCCAGGTCTTAGTGGCTGTGTGGATTTATAAAGAATAAAAACAAGGATCCATTTCTCCAGGTCTTAGTGGCTGTGTGGATTTATAAAGAATAAAAACAAGGATCCATTTCTCCAGGTCTTAGTGGCTAATGGGGGCATTTGGGGTCCCACCCGCTACAGACGAGGGTTTTGCACATAACTCGGACTCGTTGGTTTGTTTTAGACGAGGATGGATGGATCATGGGAGTGGTGGGTGTTATCAGTGTTTTAAGGTGTGGCATTGGCAGGTGAAGGGTCATGTCAAGGGTGGAGCTTGGAGGTGGACGGAGCGGAGTTAAACTGTTTAGAGAGAGAGAGAGAGAGAGAGAGGCAAGGGCCAAGGAAAAAGGGATATAGATAGATATTGACATCTTCTTTTTGTCTTGACGTAGGGGTGTCCCATCCCTGTCCAGGGTGGGGGAGAATGAGAAACAAACGTCGTAGATGGAGTCTACAACCAGGACCAGCTGCATAGACTTACCTGGATATATTGCTTGCTGCTTGTCCCGCATGTGCCCATTGCACTTTCTCTCCCCACAATTATTTTCTTTATTTAATTCCTTCTCCCTCTCTCTTTATTAAACAAGTTCATCCTCATGTACTTTGAGGGTTATGACACACATCACTCAACTGCCTTGAACTTATATTAAATGATAGAGTGACTCCTTCCGTTTCTATTCCCTCAAAAGAATAGTATATCTCAATCTGAACACTCAAGGATCGAGTGATTTATTAGTTGTTCTTAAAACAAAAATAGGAATTCGGGTTTTATTAGAATTTAAATCGTTTTCTTCTGATTGATGGATGATTTCTCCGTGTGACCTTGATAATTAATTGATCAAAGATTTTATCATAGAAAGTTGTGTTTGGTTTGATTTCCCACAAGTTTCTGTTTCTCATTTTCCATAAAACCAAACATCGCCCAATTCTCTCTTTCATGGTTTTGTAGTAGCATGGTTTAGTGGGAAAATATCTTTTTCAAGTTTTCATTATATTCCAATAAAAAGTAAAATGGAAAAGGTTCTAAAAATTAATGAACATAGGGTTCTTGTTTATTAAGTAATGAAACAAAAGTTGTAAAAATTTCAGGCAATAGAAAGAGGAAAGAGGGAGAGGTGAAGGGTTGTCTCACCATAAAGTTGTAAAAATTTCAGGCAATAGAAGGGTTGTCTTACCCTTGCAAATAAGATCTCTCTCTCATACATACAATTGATGGTTAGTGCTTGTAACATCTTCCCTCGTCTCATTAAACCCCAAATCTATGTCTATATATACTAAGGTCTTATTTGTGTCTTGGTAAGTCATTTACCTAGGTAAATCACTTAAAACGTATTTGGTTCCGTGGGCATTTATTTAATAAACACTGTCACATAGGTGCCACTTCAGTAGTTTCTCTCTCATGCTTTTTTATATGCATCGAGAATAGCAAAAAGTGACTTCAGCTTCTGTGCACACCTACCGTTTGATGAAATTATTTTTTAAAGTTTCCTCAAACTGTTAGGTGTTTTTCACTATTACGTTGATGTGGTGCTAGTGGCGCCTAATTGTCATAAATAGTTGTAATTATTATATTTCTCGGTTTTACAAACAAATGAAATACAAATGTTGAATGAAAAAATGTAAATAGAACCAAACACATACTTATTTAGGCAAGTGTTTTCTCATATACACTTGCTTGAATAAGTACACTCACTTACCAATGTTCTATTATTCCCCAAGTAAAGTTGCACAATGACCGATTTATCTAAAAAAATGGCATTATTGAAGGGACAATATTGTCCCATATTATCAAATTTCTACATAGATGAGTGATTTATCGAAGTAAATCATATGATCCACTAATACCAAAATATGAACATGGGTTTATTCTTTTTTGTGAGACCCACTAATACCAAAATAAGAACGTGGATTTATTTTTTTCCATGGGATCCACCAACCTACCCCCAATTTCCAAAAAACAAACAATGCTTAAAGGGTAAAAGACTTAAACATGCTGAGTTTTCATAAATTGACTTATATATGTACCCTAATTTTTTCAAATACACTCGAATATACCCTTAGTTTTTTAAACTCATGTTGGCAGTTTGTATATTAGTCTCTCTCTCTCTCCCCTAGCTCTTGCTTCTTCCTTTGTCTTTGTGTATACTTTGTTAACCTGAAATTCGAGAAAATGAAATACAACCAACATTGTGGCCTTTAACAAGGCATTTTCAGATGGGTGGGCCCAGTGGCCTCCACAATTGTAGAGATGGTAATTACAAGCGCCGCTTAGATTTGAGGGTTCAACTCTCTCAATCTTAACTCTCTAAGGCCTTCACTTGTTTCTAACTAACCATCTCACTATCCCCCTTCTTACCCTTCCAAGTACCACTCTTCCTCTCTCTCATCACTTGTTGGAATTGGGCATCATAGATGGGATCAATCCACATCTACTCCCTAATGTTGCATACTCCTAAGTGACACCTCTATATGTTCAGCTCTGTGATTTAGGCTGCGTTTGGAAACAATGTAAATAGAGTGTAAATCCCAGTTTAGGGTACTTTGGTTCACTTTTGCTTGTGTTTGGCAACATTACATTTATGCATTGACAAATGACAGAATTCGTATTTTCATTCATTACAACTCAAATTCTATTTGATAAGAAAGTAAAATTGTCAGTGCAAAATTAATCTAACTTTACAATTTATATGAACCATTTTAAATTCTACATATTTGCACTCACACTTATTTGCATCATTTTCAAACGCAGCATTAAGTTTTTATTAATTTAATCAAAATCTAGGAATCTATTGGGCTTGTAGAACAGCTGCCAGATAAGTGACAATACAAGATTCGAGCTAATTATCGGTGGTTATAGAAGAAGAGTCTTTGAAGAAGAATACCGATGGGTTAGACCCTGTTAGCCTTGACATGGAAGGCACTTGATACTTCACCAGAAGCATCAACATGAGAAAACGCCACATCACTCTAGTAGTCACGACTCACGAGAGAGAAGTGAATGTGGAGTTAGGGGATCATCACTCTATTATCGGAATTAATCCAATCCAAAAATCCGACAGGAATATTCGAATCCAACTAAATAGGATTGGATTCGAATTCAGAGATCCGATCCATTTGAACCCCTAATTCTGGCCCAAACTGGAATTAGATTTTAAATGGTGACTCTCGCATATTTATTGAAGTCGACTATTGTAAAGTGGAACCAGAACTATAAAGTTGTCTAAATGGTATTTGTTCATTTTCAATCTATGTCCAAACACAAGCGTTGAGTCATAAGAAAAGGCTATAACCTAAGCAATATAATAGAAGCTCTTTCATGCTACAAATACAAAGATAAGAAGTCTTGGTCTAATGGTTTGAGATTGAGGAGGACAACCTGAATTCTCCATATATGGAGGACAAGTTACTTCATTGTCAGTCTAGTAACCATGGAGTAGGACCCATCATCTGATATACAGATTTACATTTGGTGCACAACATAACTGAGAGTTTGTCCTCTGAAGGCTAATACTATCCAATTGGAAGGTTTCATGGAGGCTACAATGCAAAGAAACTATACATGGGCAACATTTAACCGTTGTGATTCATGTATGAGTAAGTATAAACAGAGTCCCGCATTGGAAAGAAATGAGAGGTGCAAGGTATTTATATACAAAAATGGCTCATAACCAAATGGTTTATGCTTTTGGGTTGTGATTGGTGTCATTCTCTTGTGCATAAGTCCTACATGTGTGCATATATATCGGCCCCTCGTTTTTGGCATGATACCTCCCCTTAATACACAACAGTGGTATCAGAGCCAAAGGTTTGGCTAGGTGCAAGTGTTGACAATGCACACAATTAACTTCCATGGCTTCATTGTCTTTCCCATGGTCAAGTAGTTGGCAAAAGCACCCATGCATGGGAATGGTGCCCCAATAGCCTAGGCTTTTGGTTTTAAGTAGAGTTCATCTCTTGTGTGTAAATCCTACACACATGCATGTGTGTACTAGCCCCCCTGATTTTGGCAATTCCCCTCAATGCACAACACCAATTATAAATTTTTCCATTTTTTTAATTTTATTAGAAAGAATGACCTTATAGAGGATATGAGTGAGAGTATTCGTATGATTTTCCACTTGTACCAAGGGTATTGTTGGAATATATTAACAGTTATAGGGATAAAATAGTTATCCAAAAATTTGATTTTTTTTCAGTGTTCACTCTTTAGTGTAAAGAAAATGACCGGATATCAATAAGACGAAGGCCAAAGTGATGTTTTAAAGTACTAGTAAGCATGCACGTGCTTTGTACATGGCATTTTTAGATGATGATAATGATAGGAATAATGTATTCAATTTTCTTTTTATAAAATTCATGTATTTTTCATATTTTTTACTTTTCATTATTAACCGGGTGTAAAGTACTACAAAATCTGGATTTGATTACGTAAGCACCTCATATTGGGCTACAAAGTTCTTAGTATAATTGGTAGGTCTACCTATTTGGCTAGACTCTTCTTTTTGTAATGTTTTATCTTCTTAGTGTATACATTTTTGTTTATTTAAAAAAAATGTAAGATCTAAAGAGGGTGAATTGAATGAGGTGAAAATTGTAGTTCAAACTACACTTTAAACCTCACAATTAAATAGGGATTAAATTTAAAAAATGGGTATTTTAGTCAAAAGAAAGTTCTACAATTTTATTGATATTTTTAACAGTAGTGTAAATATGGAGTTATAGATGTATTTAATTTTTTCTATAATTTTTTATTTCCATGTGTGTAAAATAATATTGTTATTTACACTTACTTTTTGTTTAATATGTTAAACATATGATTATACATGTGCCCAAATATTTTTTTTGTAAAATTTATGTATTTTTATTATTTTTTATATTTTATTAATATTTATTATTTAATTATGGCATTCAAGGTTGATAGATTTGACCCTAAAGTTTAACTATTGATCTCTGCCAAATAGGAAAATAATTTCATTTTTTTTTGTTAGTTTTAGATTTAGATTATGTATTCCATTTTCATCATCAATAAAAATTATTCTTGTTTATTACACTTGTTTTTTTTTAAATTCGATTAATAAAAAAATCATAAATGTGTATTTTTCTACATTTTTGTCATTTCTATATTCTATTGAAAAAATTTATTATCTAACTATGACTTCATGGGTTGGCCAATTTGATTTGGATGGTTGAATTGCTTAATCATCACTTGGATAAAGAATGATTTTGTTTTTTGAGTAATTTTTAAAATATATGGATTTATATTTTTAAAAGTACTGGATATAGATCTAGCCTTAGGGTCCTCTCTATATAAAGGGGAATAATTCTTCCCTATGTCAGACAATATGATATAACCTTGACCTAGGGCTTCCTAGAAGAGGATTCTGTTAGACAGTTTTGTATGCCCTTAGCTTCAATCAGAATGATGTACTTTATGAGTTTATTGTAAATGAATAAAGATACATATTTGATTCA
>NW_010729096.1:2257424-2268541 GCF_000365185.1 Nelumbo nucifera | reverse complement strand
GAATCTCTATAAATGTCCAGTTTTAGGGTTTTACACAGAATTAAACCAAACAACATGAATCAAACATGCACTTTATTTATTTCCACTAAATAACAAGTACATCAAATCAGATTGAAGCTAAGGGCATACATAAACTGTCTAACAAGTGAATTAGCATCAATTCTAAACTAGCACCTACCCCAAATTGGCATCAATTTGAGCCTAAAAATTCTGACCTTGGGCTGAACCATCATTCTCCCTTTCTTCAATCCGTCGAAAAGAAATAATTGATGTGTTTCTGGGAGATTTTAGAGTCTAGTTAATGGGGCGGGTTCAGGGCAGGGATTATATTTCCTGTCCCTATGCCCTCGATTCTGAAATTAACCACCCCCATCCTGGTCCCCGATCTCCGCCGGGGATAAAATTTGTTCTCCATCACTGATCCCCGATGGGGATGGGTTCTCCATAGGGATCCGAATCCCCAAAATTTTTTAGATAATAGTATTTTTTTTGAAAAATAAATTTACTCAAAATAAATAAAAATTTTAAATTATAAATAATGTTTTAAACATGTTTGATATATATAATATACATTTAATACAAATAATATTTAAATATATATAAATATATAATCAGGGTCGGAGTGGGGCGGGGACCTCAATCCCCATCCCTGACCCCGACCCTGATTGGGGATTCCTATTAATCCCTATCCCCGTCCCCGCCCCGCCAAAACAATCCCCATCCCTAACCCCATCGGATCAGTGAAGTTGGGTCCCCGTCGGGGATGGGAAAATTGCCATCCCTATTCGTGGTCACTAGTCAGAATAGAAATGGAACTTCAGAATCGGAAAAGAAATGGGCATTTCCAGTAGAAATGCGAATCGTATTCCCATTCCTTCTAAACCAAATAGTTAGAATTGGAATGAACCACTCTAATTCTGATTTTAAATTAACCCTATTCTCGTGAACCCATGATATTGGGATACATGAGTGGACATAGGTGATGGATGTAAGATGTTAAACATATCTCATTGTCATAGACAAATGATAAATCAAAGAACTTTTCATTAAAAGAATGATAGTTGAGGCATTAAGATTGGTGTTTATTTAATGGGAGAATGACTATTGAGCCCATCGTTAGAATTTTTAGCCCCATCGTACAATTGGGGTAGGTGCCAGCTTGGAATTGATGCCAATACATGGGCGGGTATTGGTGTTTAGGGTGGGGATGTTTGACATTTTGAATTCTTGTAGGTCTGCAGTGGAATTCAGAATTCTACAATGTGGTGCAGTGTACTTTTCTGTTATTTAATTTAAAGATTAGAGTTAGGTTTATTTCTTTAAAAAAATACTTGCACTAACATCATCTATGAATAATGCAACATTAGATTATATAGTATTTCCTTTATCTTTCTTTGAAAAAATTATGCAGTGCTTTGATATTGTTTTCATCCATTGAAGCAAATTCAAGTGCTTTGATATTGCTATGAAGTTGGTATAAGGCTTACTCTCTGAGGAGCAAATCGGAATTCAACAAATCCATGTTACCCTATTGGCCCCATTCAATTATCCGTAAATAAGAGGGAGAAAGTTGGTCAATGGGTATTTCTTTTCCATAAACCAACTTCACGGTGTTCTTTTTGCATCAAGTAATGGGCGCCATGATAAAGAGAACTTTATTTGGGCAAGTGTTACATAGGAAACATTTACTTGGGTAAGTGCACGCTTCCGGGCTTGAGAGGTGTGTAAGAAAGCTTCATGTGTTATCTATGAGCGTTTACTAAATGGTATCTACACGTGCAAGCAAACAATTGAGTGCGTGAGGTCCATTCAAGCATGTAACTAATACAACAAAAACGGAACCGTTCTGACCACCAGTTTTTTAGTCGATGGTTCGACCGTCCGATACGAATGGACGGCCCGTTTTGACAACAAAAATTACAGGTAAAAAATTGAGTGTGTAAGGTCCATTAAGTAGTATCATACGTGTTATGTCATTCGAGCGTGCGACTCATACGACCCGAAAACGGAAACATTCTGGCCACTAGTTTTCGGGCTGATGGTTCGAACAGATGGCCCATTCTGACAACAAGAATTAAAAAATAAAAACATCCAAAAATTGTTGAATGGGTCAATAGGTCGATAGTTCGACCACCCAGGTTAATGGGTCGTTGACCAATTCAATGGTTTTTGGCCAGAGACCAGGATTGGGGTAAAATAGAACCAATTGCCTGGATGGTTTTTGGGCCAAAATGTCCGACCGTCTAGGTCAACAGTGGTTAAAAAACCATGGTTTTTTATGCTTTTGGATTTTCACTATTCAAAGGTTTCTTCTACTGTGGACTTTATTCGAGCGTGTGCAGTATGTTCCTTTTTTTCATCTTCTACTTTTGTTTTTGTTTTTTTTTTGTTTTTTTTTGTATTTGGTCTTCTTCTTCAAGATCCTCCAAAATGGTATAGGGTTTACCACCATTTTATTTCTTCTCTTTTGTTTTTTCTTTGGGTTTTCTTATGCAATGTTTTTTTTTCTTACAAGATGATCTACTTTGTCTCTTTCTTTGATTGCATATATGTTTAGTTTTGTTTCAAAGCAAAACTTTGGACTCAATTTTCTGATTTTTTTTCCTTGGTTTTTCTAATTTGGTGGATTTATCACCAACCTTTTTTTTGTGTTTTAAGGTCATTTTGGATTTATCTTTCAAGGTTTTATAATCCCTTGCAATGTCCACCATTCCCATGGCTATGACTAGAAAGTTATTTTGTCTAATTATTGACATCTAGAAAAAATGACACGGAAATGGAATTGTTCTGGCCACCAGTTTCTAGGTCAATGGTTTGATCGTCCAGTCCGAACGGATGGCCCATTCTGCCAACAAAAATTAAAAAATAAAAAAATAAAAAAATAATTGAATGGGTCGACAGTTCGACTGCCCAGGTCAATGGGTCGTTGAATGATTCAACAATTTTTTGCTAGAGACCGACTTTGGGGTAAAACGGAATCGGTTGCTTGGATGGTTCCCGGGCCGAACAGTCCTACTGTCTGGGTCAACTAGGAGTTCTCGATGTGAAACAAAAGATAGTTATGAAGTATAACTCAAAACTATCAATGTATGATTGTGTTCTTTTATATGAGATGCTTTGATGAAACAATATTTAAAAAATGAGCACATGATGATCTCTTTTAAGTCTTTATGTGAAATTTCAAGACTTGAGTACTTATAATTGCAAGTTTCTTATTAAGAAACTATTGTCCTTTT
Organism: Nelumbo nucifera; assembly: GCF_000365185.1. Next base: position 2,265,305 of record NW_010729096.1, on the reverse strand, counting down.
TAATGTAGCAAATAGCAATGTTAGAATTCCAATCCAGCTCCTGCGATGCAGGTGATCCTCCGCTAGTTTAAAATTTTAAAGCGATTAGAATTAGGGTTGCAACTTGGATTGCCTTGAATTAACATTTTACACTATTTCAGGCTTGGGCCTTTCTGCTAGATTTATTCAAATTTTGATGAAACCCAACCCAAAACTGTCATTTTTTTATAATATGCACCGCACTAATAACCCCTCCTCAAGTTCGATGGTTGAGAGAATTGAATCCACATTTGTTTTGGAGTCAACCAACTAACGTACCAACTGAACCAACCTTCAATTGGCTACCCAAATTTGGCCAAGGGTTTGTTTGTTTGTTCTGAAGTCTGACATCTAAAAGTGCAATAATTGCATTAAGAGGTATATTGGTATTGGTGAACTTTTCTTTCCTCTGAACTTTGAATGTAGAGAATGTTGTTTTGAATTCTGAATTCTAAATTCTGAAAATTATCAAATATCCATTTTGACCCCATATATGATCATTGGAAAACAAAAAATTGTATGATTACACTTTAAGAGATAAGAGATAAGAGATAAGAGGAAACGAGCAATCATTTTTCTCTTAAAATTAAAAGATTCCTCTTAAAAAATAAAAATTAAGAGGAAACGAACAAGCCACAAGTTACACTCTTTCCAACTAGTTAAAAAGTTCAAAGTAGTTATACTCATATTTAGGCTTTTTTATATAATAATATACAAAGCATTTAAGAAATTATAGTAATTCAAATAAGGTTTTTAATTATACTTGTTTAATTGAATTTAAAAGTTAAGATATTCAAATAATTATCATTTTGAAGCATTGATATTATATGATACTATGAAAAGAAACCGAAGTGTCAACTTTATATAGTCTAGATGTCTGAAATGTGAAGTAAAGGCAAATGCGCTCGTTATCCAGTAAAAAAGATACTAATTTACAAACATTTTTAATTTAAAATATTTATATTATTATATAATTATGAGATCGGCAAATAATAAATTTTGACTAGGTTTATACATATAGAGTTTTGAGCTGACATTGGGCCTGAAACCGGTATATGGATTGGGTTTCCAAATCACTTTTGCGATAACAGTATTTTCAGTAAAACCACACTAAAACCACAAAATAAAAATCAAACCCCCCACATCCTGGCGGGGTCCACAACAATACATCCAAGGCCATGAAGTGATGTTATCTTTGGGTTTTGATTCCAATACTTCAGTTCTCATCACAGGCCAATCCTAGCTATTAGACTTGTTCATGGGCGGGTAGTCTGATGGTCCGGCAGGGCCCGGCTTGGCCTGTACCCTGGTTGAACTTGGTCATGTAATTAGGCATGTGGGTTTGACCTTGGGCCTAACATGGTAAGCCTGATTGTGTTTCGGGTCGGGTTCGAGATTTGTCAAAAAAGCCCGGCCCGGCCCGGCCCGATTCAGCATTATATATTTTATAAAATATATAATATGTATTTTATATATTATATGAAATATATAAATAATATAATATTTATTGAAATATATATTTATGATTTAATATATACATTTTTTATTTTTTTCTTTATAATTTCTCTTTCTCTCTCTCTCTCTATTCAGCCACTTCAACAGTAGTAACAATATGGGCTAAATTTTGGGCTCGGGCCCAGACCCGGGCTTCAGGCTTTTTATGAGGGTCGAGCTCAGATTCAAGTTATAAGCTCGATGCTCGGGCTCGGGCCTTAGAAAAATCTGTTAATAGAGAGTGAAAACCCGGCCCGGCCCATGAATAGGTCTACTAACTATTACTCCATTGAGAACATATTCCCTATGGGGAGATATTCCTAATCCATGACTAGACATGTGTAGAATTTTTGCTTCTAGCAGATCCGACCTCACCAAGTTGAATACGGATTGACGGTCTTAAAACTCAAAATTATAACTCTATTATTCAGATCTCCTACCCACATAACACTATAGCAATGTATTGGAACATCTCCCATAATATGTAAATACAGGAGATCAAGGTTTTTAAAACTGAAGCCGACAAAGAATCGGTCAGGGGTTCAGTTTTTCGGTTGAATAGCCTGATCGCTTGAATCAAATGGACAACTCATTTTGACAAAAAAATGAAAATTTAAAATTAAAAAATTTAAAAAAAGTAAAACGGTCAAACCGTTGGATGGTTCGAACGGTTTGACTGCCCAAGTCAACGGTTTGTTGACCAAATCAATGATTTTTGGCAAAATAGAGGTTCTAGGGTAAAACGGAACTGGTTTCCTGTTTTTCCAATCCAACCATCCGGTCTGGTCCAATTTTGAAAACCATGCAAGAGATGGTCTCAAGCTGTAGTGAGGGTTCCGTAGGTGTGAACAAGGTTTTTAAAACTGAACCAGACAACGAACCAGTTAGGGGTCTGGTTCTTGGGTCTAACGGTCTGGTCATTTGAAAAAAATGGACAACTTGTTCTAAAAATAAAAAATAAAAACGGCCAAACTGTTGGACGGTTCAAATGCTCAGGTCAATGGTTTACTGACCAAATCAACGAGTTTTGGCAAAATAACAATTCTGGGGTAAAATAGAGTTCCCGGTTTTCCGGTCCAATCGTCTGGTCCGGTTTTGAAAACAATGGGTGTGAGTAGGGATCACATGGGTAGGAAATCCAAATTACATGGATGATGATGTTGCGCGATCTGACTACTCCCTGCTAGAAGATGATCTGGCTTCCAGTCGGACAACGAGCTAAGTGAATATGCAAGACATGATCAGAGAACCCGGGGTGGCTAACCCGGCGAAGTCGCTCCGATGCTTAAGTCAGTAATCTGATGCGAGCTGAATTGAGAGCTTAGAAAGCTTTAGAGAGCTAGAGAGTAGAAAAATCACGCGTACCTTGCACCATCGGGGTTGGTGCCTTTATATACTGACGTAGCCATGGAGCTCACGAAAGAGCTCCGTGATATCCAGGGTGTGGAGATAGAGTTCGTTCCGCTTCCTAAGGAGAAGTAGATAAGGCTTACCGTTCCACTTCAAACTCCGACGGAGTCAGGATGAGCCCTCATCGTAATCTCGGAAAAATCGGGATCTGTTAGCTCATCGTGATCTCGAGGGATTCGAGTTCCGTTGGAGAGACCTCTAGAGTTGGTTATGCGGGAATCAGATACGTGGCGATTCGAGTTGTTGGTCCTGAACTAGTACTTCGGTTCCTTAGTTCCGAACTGGATTGAATGTCGAAGTGCTTCGATGCCAAGGTGAGCCTTATGCCGAGGTGGCCCTGCACCAAGGTGACTGAATACTTGAGCTCAATTGTTGCGAACTAGGCATGTCAGGCTGAGCTGTCATTTCTTGGTCAGGTTGTGTCCACGTGTCCCCTTTTTGCGACCATGTCATCTACAAAAATTTTGTAGACACACTTTCGTCTAACTCGATGTGACCCCGAAAACACACTTTCGTCTAACAAAAATTTTGAAAATTGCGTCTTCACGACCATGTCATCTACATAACACTCAACTTTATTGCCGATTAACAACTCAAAAATTTTGTTTACAAGTCTTTGAAAGGTTGCCCCAACATTTTTTAATCCGAAGGGCATAACCTTGTAACAATACAACCCAAGCTCAGTTATAAAGACCGTCTTTTCTTCATCAGTGGGGTCCATCCTGATCTGGTTGTAACCAGAGTAGGCATCTAGGAAGCTCAGCAACTCATGCCCTGAGGTCGCGTCCACTAGGCGGTCGATCTTGGGCAGCAGGAAACAGTCTTTTGAGAAGGTTCTATTCAGGTCAGTATAATCGACACACATGCGCCATTTTCCATTGGCCTTTTTTACCAGAATTGGGTTAGCTACCCAGCTCGGGTAATGGACTTCCCTAATGAAGTCTACCACTAAGAGCTTCCCGACCTCTTCATCGACTATCCTTCAGCGTTCTGGGGCAAGGTTACGCTTTTTCTGTCTAACTGGCCTAACTAAGGAATCGGTATTTAGCTTGCGAGTTAAAATCTTAGAGTTTATTCCGGAAATTTCTGTCACTGACCAAGCAAATATATCTAAATTTTGAAGTAAAAAGCTTACCAATCCAGAGTTAAGTGGCTCCTTGATCGAAGTGCCGATTTGGAGGGTCTTATCTGGGTCATCGATCGAGACCGGGATGTGAATCGTCTCTTCTGTTGGTGTAGCTCGCTCGTCGGCATACTCCGTTGGTCGCTCGAGCTCGATGTCAACCGCTAGCTTGGCTTTCCCCTTGAGGGTGGCTACGTAGCACTTGCGAGATTCGAGTTGGTCACCTCGCACAACCCCTACTCCATAGTCCGTAGGGAACTTCATTACCAGGTAGTAGGTGGATACTACCGCACGTAGGGCGTGCATAATGGGCCGACCTACTATGGTATTGTAAGGAGAGGGAGCTGCGACCACTAGAAACGCATGCTCGAACCTCACGATATTCGGCCACATGCCGACCTCTACGGGTACTGAAACTCACCCTAGAGGTCTGACCTCCTCGCCGTTTAAGCCTACCAGGGGAGTATCTGTCGGCTTTAGATCGCTTTCTTGGAGCTGCAACTTGTTGAATGTGTCCTTGAATAATATGTCGCCGAGCTACTCGAGTCCACCAGGATGCGATTGACTTCGAAGTTGTTTAGCCTCAGTTTTATCACCAGGGCGTCATCGTGAGGATACTGGATCCCGCGCGCATCGTCCTCCATGAAGTAAATAGGGTCTTCAAGTCGAGGTCGTTTCGGCGGGTTATGTTCCTTGCTTTCTAGTTCGCGGACTGAGGTTTGTCCTGCTGCCGAAGTACATCCCGCGATGATAGACCCACCAGTAATCACATTGATTACCCTATGGATCGGTCTCTCTTCGGGCAACTATCGTGGTGGCTGCTCGTTCTGCTTGTTACTGGACTCGGGAGCATTCCTTCTCTGGTCCCCCTGCCGATCTACTGGCCGATCTGCCTGGTTTCTTTCTTCTCTCTGTACAAAGTTTTTTAGGCACCCGCAACGAATGAGCTCCTCTATCTCGTCGCGGAGGTTTTTGTAGTTCTCCGTACTATGCCCGTGGTCTCTGTGAAAGTGACAGTAGACGTTCACGTTTCTTGTTGCGGGATCTCCCCTCAACCTAGGAGACCACTTGATGAATGAAGAATCCTTGGTGGCCATCAATATTTCCCCACGCTTAGCGTTGAGAGGTGTGTAGTTCATCCTTTCAACAGGGGGGTCTTGGAGCACCAACCTGACTTGCGAGATCGCGAGGGAGATTGGCTCCCAGACTTGTTTCCTCCTCTGCTCGGGGACTTACTCTTTCTTCTTTTGTGTCCATCGTCACCTGTGTTGTCATTGTCTCTTTTTCTTTTTTCCGCCGGGTCGACTGTCTTCTGATTCATCTCTTCCTTGGTACCAATGAACTAGTCGACTAGCTTGAGGAATTCTGTGATGTCTTTAGGTTTGTTGGCCATCACATGCCATTTGAACTCTCTGTGAGTTATGCCCTTTTTGGCTGTCATGAGTCTCACCGTTGGGTCTAGGTCGGGGATCTGCAGGCAGGTGTCATTGAAGCGCTTGATGTAGCTTTTGATGGACTCTCATTCTCTTTGAACTATGTTAAGTAGACTCTCTTGCGACCTCGGGCACTTCTTGCTGGTGATGAAGTGCGAGATAAATAATTCCACGAACTGCTTCCAGCTCTTGATTGATCCTGGCGTGAGGTTCCGGTACTAAAGCCGAGCTACTCCCTTGAAGGTGGTGGAGAAAGCTACGCACATGCAGGACTTGTCAGCCTAGCTAGGTGCATCTGGGACTGGAAGGAATCCACGTGACCATTACGATCAAAAGATCCATCATACTTATCCAGGGGAGGCATCTTGAAGTCCTTGGGCATCGAGGTCGCCAAGAGCTCGTAAGACAGAGGGGACGATCTGGAGAGTAGAGGAGTGATCTTTGTAGCTACCGAGCTCGCCTCCTCTTTACCTTTCACCTGTTCTTGTTGGTTCGATCTCGCGAGCTGGCTGTTCTATATTGAAATTCAGCGTGCCTTGCGACGCCTCCGTTGCTGCTTTTTTATTGGCTGCATTGGTGCTACTAACCTCAATATGCTCTGGTACTGTTCTGTCGCGAGGTAGCTCCTGGTTCCTTGTGGGATTCTAGGGCGACTATCGTGGACGGAGGGGCCTTGCCTTGAGTTTGCACCCAGAACCCTGAACCGGTTACCTGTGAACGATCCACCTTCTTGATGCGAACGCCGAGGAAGAATGGCCCTGTTGGGTTGAGTGTCCCCGGACCTGTTTCCGAGGTTGCCTTGTGAAGCAGGTGGAGTGATATGACCGTCTTTCCTCCGGCGAGGTGAGACTTGACTCCTGGGAGGAACTGGGACCTGGGAAATCTCCTTGCCTCGGTTGGGAAATCGAGTGATGTCCTGGTTCACACGAGGTCGGTTTTGGTTCTGCTGGGTGCCTGGGTGGAACCGGCTACTAGCTCTGTGGTAGTGGAGGGAACTGTTGCTGGTAGTGTTGGTAGAACATGTACTGCTGGAACTATTGGACCTAATGCATTTGGATCTGGATGGCCCGCACGCAGTGCACCAGGTCGTCGAAATGAGATTGTCCAACTCTGGGGGGAACCATAGACGGCTCAGCGAAGGTTGCACCTACCACTGGAGGGAGTGGGGTGTTCACCTGTGTGGTGTTTTGTGGCATGGTCAGTGTTGGGACTCCAGCCGCGGTAAGCGGTATGGTGAACTGGCCAATGCACATTGAAGGAAGCTGAGGTTGCCCCTCAGAGACATTCATCTCACTGCTCTGTCTGGCGTGACTGGAAGATGCCATTGATTTCAGTGGAAAGTTGTTGATTGTGAAAGAATGCTTTTTAATCGTCTTCCCACAAACGACGCCAATTGATGTTGCGCGATCTGACTACTCCCTGCTGGAGGATGATCTGGCTTCCAATCGGACAACGAGCTAAGTGAATCTGCAAGATAGGGTCAGAGAACCCGGGGTGGCTAACCCGGTGAGGTCGCTTCGATGCTTAAGTCAGTAATTTGACGCGAGCTGAATTGAGAGCTTAGAAAGCTTTAGAGAGCTAGAGAGTAGAAAAATCACGCGTACCTTGCACCATCGGGGTTGGTGCCTTTATATACTGACGTAGTTGTGAAGCTCATGAAAGAGCTCCGGGATATCCGGGGTGTGGAGATAGAGTTTGTTCCACTTCCGAAGGAGCAGTAGATAAGGCTTATCGTTCCACTTCCGACTCCGGCGGAGTCGGGATGAGCCCTCATCGTAATTTGTTAGCTCATCATGATCTCGAGGGATTTGGGTTCCGTTGGAGAGACCTCTGGAGTTGGTTACGCGGGAATTAGTTACGTGGCGATTCGAGTTGTTGATCCCGAATTGGTACTTCGGCTCCTTAGTTCCGAACTGGATTGAATGCCGAAGTGCTTCGATGCCGAGGTGAGCCTTATGCCGAGGTGGCCCTGCACCAATGTTACGATCTGACACTGGCTTAGCCTTGCCTACGCTTGGCAGGCTTACATTAAGGGACATCACCGTCATTTTTGCCTGTAAGATTTTTGGGAGAATTGATGTTATCTTCAGGCAGACCACCAAAAGCTTAACGTACWCTTTGAGGRGGGGTGGTCRACYTCCTTGGGTGCCTAACCTTGGCACTCCTAGACCATCATCCCTTGCAGGGCGGCCCTGGTTAATGGCTAGCATGGCTACCAGGGTTCTTCATGGGCGCACACATGCTCATGGGGACAGTGCATGGACCGGCACTGCGTTGCCGACACTCAAGGGAGGCTTGGCATGCGGGCCTGGCTCAAGCATGACCCTTCACCTCACCAGCCCCTTGCCCAAACTGAGTGAGCTACCCCGTTGCCTCTAGCACACGGGTGTGTTCCAGCCCAAG
>NW_010729096.1:2187031-2253713 GCF_000365185.1 Nelumbo nucifera | reverse complement strand
GGGGGTGTTGGGTTTCCAGCCTAAGAGCTTGATGTGTCTAGTCTTAGTCTAGTTGGCTATGTTGCACGGTTTGGCTTTCAACTTTCCTCAACATTAGTGAAGTTTACACTAAAGGTAAAAATAATAGCGTGTCTCATAGGTTGGCCAGATTAGCTGTTGAATTTGCAGCTAAGCCATACCTGGTTTGGGAATAAGCCTGATTGAATTTCTATTATTTTGGAAGACATTTGTAATAATCCTTTGAATGATGGTCCTCATAAGTCATAAGTGACCCGCCACAACAATGCCCAGTTGTGGTGTTAAATAGGCAAGGGTTCCTACATCCTTTCTGGATGGGATCGGATAAAGAAGCCAAACAGAACAGACTAGCGAAATAGGATTCATGTAGCCAACCTCATATAGTTGGGATAAGGCTTGGATGATGATGATGATGAATGGATTCTGCCAAAAAGAAAGTTTAGTTGGTTGAGTAGTTTAGGACTTAGGAGTTAATTGAGTTTTCTTATGATGGTAGTAATTCTGTAATTTTTGTTTTTCTTAGTTCTAGTAAGATTTGCTACTCCAATGGTGTCTATGTACATGCGCGATGTGCAAAAACATGGAGGAATGAATGAATTGAGTTGATTTGATTTCTTATAACTTATGCTAAGAACCATGAATGATTCTAGGCCACCCATTAAGTGATCCTATGTTTTCTCTCCAATTCTGCAAGAAGTTATTGTAGCTAGCCATAGCCCACAAAATTATCATCAAGAGAGTTCATTTAGCTTCTCTACAAGATTGAAATGGACCTAGGTACTTTTTTTTAGCTATTTTTTATCCTATTGTGCTCTGCATCCTACTAAATTTCTTTGAATGGAAATTTTCTTCTTTTTGTGGAAAACCATCTTGAAATGCTTTCAAAATTTCCCATATCATCAACCATTGTAAATATATTTACAAAGTTTCATTAAAATTTCTCTCTATCCTTTGTTTTTTATTTTCTACTTTCCACCATCTAACAGAATTTGCATCCCTCACCAATTTGACTTAGAACATTTCTATCCCTTGTAACCCTTCACTTAAGTCCTAAAGTCTTCCTCTTAGCCATCCTAGATTCATCCTTGAATTATTCTATTCCTACATCAATTTGATCAGAGTTGTGAGTCCTGCATCAACTTTGCCTCATCTCTCCTTTGCATCATGTAGATTTGTTTGTGGTAAACAACTTAGGTTAAGTGGAGCTTTGTTCTGTTAATTGAAGACATAGTCTTGCTTCTTTTTCCATTAGCTCTATTTTGTACTGTCCAAGTTTTATTGGGATGAGCATCTTTGACAGGACCTAAGCTTTGGTCCTTTGTTTTCCATTTGCACAAAGTGGCCGCTCTAAGACTTCCCAAGGTTTTTAAAACCAAACTGGACAACGAACCGGTCAGGGGTCTGGTTCCTGGGTTGAATGGTCTGACCATTCAAACCAAATGGATGGCCCGTTCTGACAAAAAATGGCCAAACCATTGAACAGTTCGACCACCCGGGTCAGCAGTTTGCTGACCAAATCAATGGTTTTTTGGCAAAATAATGGTTTTGGGGTAAAAATGGAACCAGTCACCTGACCAGTTTTCCACTAATGGTTTTGATTCTAATAACATAAAGATATTACTTGAATAAATGTACGGAATCTGGTCCTGATCCTGATCCCATATGTGTTATTTGTTTATGGTTTCAAACAACTCGGCTAGGTTGAGCTTTGCCAAGCTCCGCTCAGGCTTGTTTTTGCTAACCTTGGTGTCAGCTCACTTCGTCATTTTTTTATCAAAACACTTTGATAACATTGAAGCCAAATCAAATACAGGAGAACACTTCTGCTCGCAATACTTACCTTGTAACCCCCAATTAAACATTGACATGCCAGCAATTATTTTAAATTCAAAATATCAAATAATCTGGCTCTTGTATTTAACCACTGGCATGTCTGTATTTTATTGGGGCTTGCACTCCAAATACAGAGATGTGGACTGGATACGGACCTAATTATTTTTCTTGCATGAAGTGGCCACTTTAGGATTTGAACCCATTTCACCAGGTAATGACCCCATTCAAATACCACAATATGATATTTTCTTTATTATAGGCAAGGCATTAGATAAATATAGCACACAAAAGCACGTATATGCTGAACCCACCCAGATTCCCAGCCCACTCTTGCATGTCTCGCAAGTTGGCTTTAGCTCGTTTACATTCATAGTCTTATCAAATTGACCATAACTTGGGCTCATCCTACTTAGAACTGATTATTTTGCTTTGTATTCCTTTTTGTAATTTTAGGGATGAAATCTCTTTGCAATATTCACCAATGTCAGAAGACTCGGAGGAGTCCCGATACTGTGACACCCCCCTAAGCGCGTATATGTCCCAACCTGACAGCCTGCCGACCAGTCCAGTGTCTCCTCATAGATATCAAAGATCACTCGGTGCCTTCACTCCTGCAACGCCCACCACTTCATACTCACTTGGATGCGCTCTCAGTACAATTGCATGCTCTCAGCCTCGAAATCGTGGTTCAGACTCTGAGGGTCGGTTTCCATCATCGCCCAGTGATATATGCCACTCAGCAGACTTAAGGAGGGCTGCACTCCTGAGGTCTGTGCAGATGAGAGCCCAGCCACCAGGGCCACCGGCCTACGAGTTGCCATTCAGTCAAGGGCAAGAACCCATGCAAAATATAGAAGGTGAAGAGCGACCCTTCTCATGTTTGAAGTCTTTTGTCGACGAGGGAGAATATCAGAACCCACGAGAGGTTCCGAATCTATTCATTGAGGAGTGTTCTTCAATAGACATATCAGAGCCTGAAATTGGCCGAGAAAAGTCTTGTAGAGTTTTGAACATGAACGTGAAAGGAGAGGTATCTGAAGAGGATGTCCAAGTCCTAGGAGAAAATGGGATAGGAAGAGCGGCTTTGATGTCATCTAGGAGATCTGCTCTAGGTGTGGACGCTAAAGCTTGTGAACATTTCAAGTAATGGAGCAATGTTTACCCCGAGCGTTCAGCGTTGTTTTGCAGAATGGTAGGGAACTAGTGATGAATATGGATGAGCTTGACATATCTGTCCACTGAATGAATGTTGTTTTCAATGTCTAAGTTGTACGAAACAGACTAACCACCATCGTCTTGCCCTGGGCGGTTCTATTCCGAGTAGAATTTCCAAATTTAGCTAATTCTAAGGTAGTCTCAACTCTCGAAACCAGTGTGCCTCTGTTCTAGGGGGTTAGTTTCTCCTTCTGGGTGGCATTCTGATCACTGATGAAGCAAATTGGTGTTGTACATCTACATCTACATGTGAACCATTGCTTCAATTTTTTCATTACACTTACTCCTATTATTTATTACCTCAAGTTAACCGTGCTGGTGAAGGGTGAATCTCTCTTGATCACCTTCTCTCGGTGAAATTTCAATCTCTCTTTAAGTTTTATTATTATTATTATTTTTTTTTTTTAAAGGAAAGGCCGCAAGATGTGCTCAAGAGAAAATGCATAATAGTAGAAAATTATTCATACAATCTCGCTTGCCCAAACAAAGTCAATCATACCGAAAAACTGGTAGATGAGTTTTACGCTTACTATGGTTTGAAAAATGAAAATCCTAGCACCCAAATGGTTGCATATAGAAAGGGGGTCTGATAGATTTGTGCCAAATTACAAGCTTTTCCCACGACTTTACATTTGAGATCAGGAATACTACACATCTGCTGGAAGGTTCCCTTTACAAAATTCTTTTGATCGTCTTCAAGTATATGTTTCGGATCAAGGCAAAAACTTGGGTCTAGGCATAGGGAACTTATTCAGGTCTGGGGTCTATTATAACTCGTCACCTTTCCTTGGAATTTGAATTTGAATCCAATCAAGCAAGACTTGATTTTAAATTCAATTGGAGTATTCGAAATTTGAGTTTGATTCAGTATCCGACTATTCGAATTTTATTTGTTAAATAATAAAAAAAATTATTTTGTTAGTTTGGACATTTATTGAATCGAATAAAAAAATGCAAACTCCGATTTTCAGATGCCATTTACGCCGCTATTTCCTTTGTTAGGATGATCAGGACCCACCAATGGGTGCTGCGTTGAAGGTTAACTAGAGTAGACCAACGGGAATATTAGTTTAAATATTCCCGTTTTCAAGGTATCTTCTTATTCCAGTTGGAGTTATGTACACGTTTATTCTTGGTTTTTGAAGGGTGTTATTCTTGGTTTTTGTCAGAACACCCTTCCTGTACATCACTCCACATCTATCATCAGAAGAATAACGAGAACAGGTATCCTCATTTTCATTCAAATCGAGTCCACCATTAATATAACGTGTGTGTGTGTGTGACAGAGAGAGAAGAGAGAGGGATCATGTTCTATTATTGTCAAAGAAAAAGAATTAGAGGGTCGCATGAGCAATTTCACACATGTTCACACGCTGAAAGTGCAACCCACGGACTGATTTTTCTTTCGTTGAATTGTTTTAGAAAGTGAAACCTGCATGTGGATTCTGCATCACAAGAAAATTCCCAAGGTTGATACCAGGACAGTACTCCCCCAGGCTTGAAACAAGGGTGAAAACGGGGTAATGGATACCCAGAGATAGTTAAGACATGTCAATTAATGTTCGACTCCTCTGGAAGATGAAGCAAACGTAGATAGGATGTTTTTCTTGAGTGTGAACTCGTCTACCTTGGCTGGGCTAATTGACTGCACCAAAGAGAAGCCAAAAATGAATAAATATCAGGATCAATTAAGTTAATTCAGACCAGGTTTTATTCACACTATAAGGTAGCAATATGTAATTATGTATGCCCCTCCCCCTGACCTGTAATGTCATAGATTAGCACTTTACCTTGTCAAGCATGCGTTGTAGTCGCTCCACCTCGTTCTTGGCATAATCTGGATTCTTCTCCATGCAGTTCTTGGCAGCTTTCAAGTAGATCTTACCATACCTGAAAAAGCAAGAAGATTATGACGTTCTTGTTTAATATCTACATCCACTGAAAGTCAAAATTGCAATTCCTTTAACCACAACGTTATGGAATCTCAGTTATCAGCTATATTCACTGAAATGATGAAATATTAAGCATCAGATGCAAGAGATTTGAATTACAGGATTACCTTGCACGTGAACCCTTGAGCTTCTCAACCTCCTCTTCCATCTGAGAAAAGACTTTCTTCTTCTCATCACTGTCAGCACTTACAAACTCCTTCACCAAGGCATCCAAACTTGGAACTATACCAGCCTATATCAAACAAATTATCACATGTTCACAAAAAAAGAAACAATCATGTACTTGTTATTCTTTGAGTTAATCTACTACTAACTTTGGATGTTAGTTGTCCTTTTCCATCACGACTAGTGCCACACTTTTCATTGATGAAAGTCACAAAATCATCCAACTCTCGGCCACCATCATAGTCTTCACCGGCTTTGTTACTTTTTGGGAAGAATTTCAATGTAGGATAGCCACTAACACCATATCTGCATAGATAGCATTGATGTATCAGGACCCCCTTGGCAGTACTGGCTACTGCAAAATTTACTGATGCACCTCTTTTGATAACTACTTAACCAGATAGTGCAAAAATCTAAATATGGAAATCAGACCATACCTTTTAAGGTGCCAAGGTGAGGCTAGGCGACAGGGGGGTGCCTTGTCGCCTAGGCAATGGATTTTTTTAAGTAAAACCATATATCCTGTGGTAGTTCCCTAGGTTCCATAACCATCTTTCCTTAATAACTATCCATAATTTTCATAAGAGAAGTATAAATTTCATGTTTTAAGTTTAGAAAATCAACATTTTATGACAAGAAAAGGAACAAAGGAAAGAAAATTAAAAAAATATAGGAGCTGAACCCCTACTTTTGTTATAGGAAAAGAAGAAAAGAAAAGGTGGAAGAAGAAGATCTGTAAGAAGTAAATGTGTTGATTAGACAAAATTTTAAGTTCTTCCCTTGCTTATTGGTTCAGGTTCTGAAATCTTTGAGGATTCAATCAAGGATCAAAACTTCGATATGATACACCCCGTATCGGGTGTATTGTATTGTTTGCATCTTTGGCGCCCCAATACACATGTTTACAGGTGTTTTCGAGAACCCATTTTTTAAAATAATATATATATATATTTAAAAATGAAATTGAAAACCAAATAAATAAAAAAATAGGGGGAGTATCATTACATGTACTGATACACCTCTTCCAATACACAATCGATACTTTGAACCATGGATTCAATACAACAGTTAGCAATGTTTGTGTTGATTAAGCCCTAACAAATAAGAAAATAATAAAAATAAATTAGTACATAAACACATAAAATGAGTATTCTAGTTTAATAATGTCTATTTTATAATTATAATGTCAAAAAATTAAAAATATAAAAGTATTTTATAACATAGTGCACAAAACTACTTGGCAATTGGGTGAGGCAAGCCTCCAAGGACGCCTTGTCACCTAGGCGTCGCCTTGACAACTACGAATCAGACTTGTGCTGGAGTCTTTAGAACTCTCTAATATCTTTGTTATTTTTCCTGGAACCATTTACCCAGAAAACAATTCCTCGATTTGCCTTCAGTTTGGAAAGAATCAGGATGTTATTGGATTAGAAAGGTCCAACAAAAAGAAATCAGGATGTTAGAGGTTAACCATGGCTAGAACTTGACCATACCAAGACAAATGATTGCAAAAGCTTTATGCTTAAACAATAATTCCTGCATACATCTTATATCATTTCACTGGTGCAAGAAGTTATATTTATAGTTATTAAGGTCAACTTATAGAACAAATATTATATAGAAATTATGCAAAATTGCTTATTATCTTTATAATTAGCTAGAAGAATATTTATGTGTAACCATCTCGAGACAGGTTAGTTCTTTGTTTCCCACATTTTTTCTTTTTTCCCCTTTTAACAAAAGTGCGACTACCAAATATGGGTTTCATAAAGTATTCCAGGAAAAAGCTGTATTATCTTATGTCTATTGAAAGAAAACTGAGGCTTCTCCTTAACTGCCACATCAACTTGATGAAATCCTTAATTTCAGCAGTAACCAGTAAGGGGTATAATGATAGGACTTGTGGCCATACTGGTTGCCTTTTGTTTATCCTAAATTTAACAGTATTCAAGGCATGATTTCTGAAATTGTACACCATTGCAATAGTCTAAGCTACCAAATAATGCTGGTAAATTACAGCTGTCATCACTAATCAGCATTGATTCCTTCTACATGAATCCTGTTTCGCCATTTTGTTCTGTTTAATGTCATTATCCATTGTTAAATTATGATCACTTAAATAATTGCTTGCTACTTCAACCCATGTCCTTTTTGGTCTGTCCCTAGTCCTTCTAGCCCCTTAGTCCCCTTCAACTTGTAACTAATTGTTTCTTCTTACAGATGCTGTAGGTGGTCTTTTATGCATGTGACTATACCATCTAAGTCTATTTTTTCTCATTTTGTCACCTATTCAAGCTACTCCCAGGTTCCTTTGGATGACTTCATTTTTAACCCCATCCTTTCTAGTTCTTCCACTTATCCATCTCAGAATACACATTTCTACCACACTCATTATTTGTACGTGTTATTTCTTGAAGGCCCAACGCTTTGCTCCATACAACATTGCTGGCCTTATAATTGTTTTATGGAAATTTTCTTTTAATTCAAGTGGTATTCACCTATCACATAAGACTCCAGATGGACCCCTATATTTTGCCCATTTTGCTAATTCTATGGGCAACATCCTCCTCAATGTTTCCCTTGTTATGAATTATTGAACCAAGGTACCAGAAAAAAGGTGACATTGAGTTATTTCTTGGTCTCCAATCCTAAGTGTACCCTAATTTGCACTCCTATTATTATTAAACTTACATTGCATATATTTTATTTTACTCCATATTTTAAAGCCTCTAGGTTCTAAGGTATTTGTCCATAAACTTAATTTTGCATTTAATCCTTCATTAGTTTCATCAATTAAAACAATGTCATCAGCAAATAATAAGTACCATTAGACCTCCTCCTGAATATGTTTAGTCAATTTATCTATGACCAGTGCAATCAAATAAGGGCTAAGTGCTGAACAGGTGAAGAGCCACTAACTATAAAATCTAATATCTCTCCCACAGGTGTTTTAACATTGGTTGCTGCACCCTCATACATAATATCCCTAATTAGGTTCACATACCTATTTGGCACTCCTAGGAGGTTTCCAAGACACCATATTATCTCTCTAGGGACTCTATTGTATGCTTTCTCTAGATCAATGAATACCATACAAAGATCTCTCTTCTTGTCTTTAAACCCTTCTTTCAATTGCCCCCTTTTCTGTAATTAAAGTTTCACAAATATTATTCATTAATAAAGCTTTCTGTTATTGATAAAAAAAACCCTTCTTTCAATTGTCTCGAAAGAAAAATAGCATCCATGGTTGATCTCCTTGGCATAAACCGAACTTAGTTCTTTGACATACCTATTTCTTGTCATAACATTTGCTCAACTGTTCTCTCCCAAAGCTTCAGAGTGTAGTTCATGAGTTTAATCCCACAATAACTATTACAACTTTGCATATCGCCTTTGCTCTTAAATATAGGCACCACAATGCCATTGTCCTCAGTATTATTTTTATACCATTCAATTGTTTTATCAAATCAAACATTAAATAACACATTTTAGTATTGAATTGAAGAAACCGAAAATTTAGGCATCATTCCAGTGACCATTCCGCCCATTACAATGGGAAAGAAAAATAAAGGTCAAGCATGATCAGAAATATTTTCATTATTTTAGATTAAATATCCATCCATGAAACCCTCTTCAAATGCAATAAGGAACCAGATCAGTTCAAAATGCTTATTCTTAAATCTTCTGCTGATTGTCTGAAAATTATTATCGACATCATTCTTCTAGTCGCAAAAGAGATGGGCTATGTCTAGGACTTACTTTTCAGCCAAATCTTTGTATTTATCAGCATCCAGATTAGCAATTACTACATCTTCCTCAAGTTTATATGCTGTTGCAACCTTTTCATAAGTCTACAAAACAGGAGAAGACAATAATCGGAGTTCAAAGTATGTTTTCATACAGCATTTTTAAGTTTTATGGTCAATTAATCAAGTGCTAATAAGATTACCGAAGTTCTATTTTTGTATTATACTTACAGGAGCAAGATGTTTGCAGTGGCCACACCTGCAAAGCAAAAAAGATAGCGTAGTTCATAAAATATAAAAATTGATGGATAATGTAATATAATCTGCAAATAGAAAATGAGTTACTTCCACTGGGAACTAAAGCCATGTCCCTGAAAAAAAGATAAAGGAATTGACATCACTTCAGGTTCGCACTATTGCAACCTATTGGTGTGTATCATATGATATGTATTGGTTTTTGAACCACCACAACACCAAATACAGAGAATTAGAAGATTCTTTATGTTTAAATATTAGAAATTTAGAAGTCCAAGCATGTCTATCTTTGAAGCCTCAGGCTGGTTTTTTTTTTTTTTTTAATAAGGGAGTTTTGGCCATTTGAATTGTGTGATATGCAAAAAATGTGTCCATATTTTATTCCACGTCATCACTATCTGAATCCTGCCTGGTCAAATGATTATATAAGGAATAGTAATGCCAAGTATAACTTATGATAAACATTCACCATGCATCTCAAATGGTTGATTTGAAATATTTTCACTGTTTGCAGCAAGTAGTTAGCCATGTGGAATACATGTAGGACACAGCAGTATTCCAGAACCTGGATCAACTATTTTAGATACATGGATAAATGTTATTTGCATGGAGATAATGATAGTATAACCAAGGTTCAAAGTAGCAAAACTCTTGATACAAAAAAAAAAGCATATCAAGAGGTGCTATCTATAGAAACTATTTTATTTTTTATTCTTTAACCATTGAAATTAGCTAACTCTTAAAAAGCAACATATCAGTGACACTGAAAATTCGATGTATTGAATGATATGCACTGATACATTGTGATATTTTGAACCTTAAGTACAACACATTTACTTAATTCAGAGTCATTTTTCCAAAAAAAAAGAAAAACTAAAAAACTCTAACATATGCAGGATCAATAAAATGGTCTCCTGCGACCATTTAATGGGTCCCATGATAAAGATGAACTTGCCCAAAAATCAGTTCAGAACATGAGTGTAATTTGTAATTGTCTTTTAATGCATGCATTTGCATGGTGAAAAGAAACTCTGAACAAACCCCTAATTGTTAAATAAGCAATCTCTAAATAAGCAGGGTATGTTAATGCCAGTGTTTTAAAAAGGTGTGCCTTGACCACAGGTGAGACTTAATTTTGTAAGTGCACCTTGCCTGAATAGCTAAACCTAGGCGTGCCTCTCCTATCTTGTTGCTACATTTTGATGAATTAACCTTGAATTTGATGTTGATTAAATAATTTCTAAATTATAGGGTGTATCTATGATAAAGGTGCTTGCACAAACAAACCACACCCATACAACCACATTGTTTCAGTGTCTTGGTCACCAAAACATGAAAATGTTAAAAAGCAAGCAATAAAAGACAAACCCTATTCTTCAAGGCAACCAGTTTAAAACTGTTCAACAGGCATGATTACCATGGGGCATAGAACTCAACCAGAACATCTTTAGTTTCATCCAAGACGACCTCATTAAAATTATCTGGTGTTAGAACCACTACATTGGATGGTACAGTAGTTATCTTGACATTGGTCCCTGCACAAATCACAGATAAGCATGGAACCTACCAATCAAAGTTTCCAGTACACAAGAAAGTAATACTCCTGATGAAATCTAGCCACCAAGACAATAATTAGATAATAATAATTTTCTGTGTCTTACCTCCTTCAGTATTCACAAACTCAGCAAGAGATTCTGCTGTACGTGGTCCTTCATACCTAAACACATCACACACTTCAACTTCTGTGAACCCAAAGGGATAATGGAGACTTGCAACAGAAAATAAAAAGATACTTTGTTAAAAGTAAAATTATAGTATAGGATATACATACATACATACATACATAAATACATACATAAATACATACATAAATATACATATATACATATATATACATATATACATATATATATGTATATATATATATATGAAGGTAAAAGCAGTTCTCTCACTTTTTGGGTTCCAAGGACCCTTTTGGAAACCACTGTATTGTAGGGTATCCAGATACCCCATATTTGCTGCATAGACTCTTATGTTCATCACAGTCAACCTACACCAAGATTCAAGAATCAACAAACAGATGTTAAAAGTTAAAACATACAAGGGGGCATAAGGAGCCTCAATATCAGAAAATGATACTATTTTAGAATAACTATTGATAACAATAAAGAAAGACCTCCTTCAAAAAAAATATATATATATATATATATATATAAATCAATATTTTAAAAAGCATAGGAGTTGTGCAACTGAGGTAACAAGATGCCCTAGGGTGCATATAATAAGCGTAGACGTGCATGGAGCACATGCCTCTTGTATGGCAGCATGTACAAGGGAATACACATTGTATGTGGTTTTGGCTTCTTTTGCATATTATGTGCGATGCATCGCACCATGGTGTCCCAACAAGTATTTTTTATATGGAAAATACAATAAAGTGAAAGCAGCTTCTTCTTGGAGACCTTAAAAACATGGAGGAACAACTATTACAGGTATGCAGATATGGGCTACAAGGCTTCTTCTTCATCAACAGAGAAAAGGACTGTTTTTATCAAAAAAAAAAAAAAAGAGAGAGAGAGAGAGAGAAAAGGACTGTCCCTCTCATCCCTCATTGCTTTGATTACTTCAGTGCTTTATTTTTTTCATACTTCATTTTATGTTTTGCATTTTCCTAATATTGTGTACTGATTAAAAGGAAAATTTTATAAAATAGTTGTAAGGCCAGGTATGCTATATGGAGCAGGGTGTTGGGCAGTCAAGAAACATGTCCAAAAAATCCATTTTTTGGACAGTTTCTCATTGTACAGAGGGCCTTACTTTTGATATCAATACATAATACTATACTTTGCCTTTCTCAAAAAAAAAAAAAAAAAAAAAGAATGAGATGGATATGTGGAAAGACTAGAAAGCATAGGGTCAGAAATGAAGTCATTCAAAGGAACCCAGGAGTAGCTCTAATAGGTGATAAAATGAGATAAAGTAGTATGGATGGTTTGGTCATGTGCATAGAAGACCATTGACAGCACCCATAAGAAGAAGCAATCTATTGCAAGTTGAAGAGGCTAGAAGGACTAGGGGTAGACTGCTCATAATTTAACAATGGATTTGGCATTAAATAGAACGAAATGGTGAAATAGGATTCATGTAGCTGACTCAATATAGTTGGAACTTGGGATAAGGCTCGGATGATGATGATGTCTCTAATGCTTTTAATAAACCTTAAAGGAATGATATTATCTTTTGTTATTTGCTTATATGATTTAATAGTTGCAATTTATAACTTGAAAACTAGACTACTGTCATTAAAGTTTTTGGATGGAATCCATGATTTGGTTATCAGTTCCATATTTGAATGCAACATTTTGCTACTACAAATTGCCTATATGACTTTCTTTTTAATTTTTCCTGATTTCTCTCTTTTTTTGGAGATTATTTTTTTTTCTGTTTATTATATTTTATTTTAATTAATTATTAATTAAAAACCCATATAGTTGGGGCAAAGCTTAGATGATGACAATTAATTAAAAGAACCCATCCTCAATGTTCTGGTTTACACCTCATGTCTTAGGATAGGAAACACCTTGTACCACACCTCATTGCTTTGAAACACTGATAACAATAATATTTAGAATAGTAAAAGGAAAAAAGAAACAACCGAACTATTGGAAGTGAGAAAAACATTATAACTGAACAATATTCTTTTTGTACTAAAACTCTATGGTTACAAAAGTATAAATATAATAATTCAAATATCAAATGCAGAAATCTGACCTTTCCAATCAGAACAGTCTTGGCCTTCTTAAAACTAGTACCAAGCTTCTCATACTCTGGAGCAAGCTTTTTACAGTGACCACACCTGTCAGGAGAAATAACATCAAAATTCTTGTCCCATAAAATGATGATACAAAAAAAAAAAAAAGAAAAACAGCAGGACAAAGACAAGAAGCTGAGATATGGCAACCAAATTGCATGCTTTTTCTTCCATTTTTTTTAATACTCAACAAATGGCATTCTACATTTCCGAGCATGCTTAACAATGTCTAAGCTATCAAACTTATGCAGCTAGAGTTTAAAAGTGCTCTTTGAGGCAGTAGAAGTGGATAGTAGAACCCTCTCTGAATTGCAGGTTGCCGGCTTGCTGCCCACAGAAAAGTTGGTGGAAACTGGAGCATGATTTGGTAGACCCAAGTATCTTCTTTAGGAGGTAGAGCAGGAGCTGGTCTCCACCACTTCCCAAGAGTTTCTTGGCACTAATCCACAAGAGCATTACTTATTCAATCTTAACTTAAGAAACGGAAGTGGTAAACACCGAAAAAACGTCCGAGTGTGTAAAAATACGATCTACAAAATAAGCACAAGTTCAGATTTTAAAGAACACTGACATTTCTATACAGAAGAAAGTACAATGCTGCAGGAACTAGAGGAGGAGAAAAGGAACTATAATTTCACCTATAATTGTACAATGTATATATTTGAACTCCTCAAGTTTTATAATTTAGTTATCAAAAAAAAAAAGTTAAGTTTTATAATGAAATAGCTCCGTCGAAAACCATAAAAATGACAAATCACGAAGCATTTTAAACGCATATAAAAAAAAGAATACACTTATTCAATTCAAAACTAATAATTTTAACTAGACTGTAGATCGTGTAGCATTCTCCACGTATTATAATGAAACCCCTAAAGATCTCCATCGAACATGATCAAAATTGCCATATTGCAACAAATCACTACGAATTCTTCAATAATCAGAGGACCAAATCGGCATATATCACAGAATGGGCCGAGATACTCATGGAAAATAAAGAAATGAATTACATTCACGAAAAAACTAAGAAGAAGAAATACCAGGGCGCGTAGAACTCAACAAGAGCGCCACGATCTTGTCCGACCTCCTTTT
Source organism: Nelumbo nucifera (assembly GCF_000365185.1). The sequence goes on along the minus strand of NW_010729096.1, from coordinate 2,239,629 downwards.
CGAAGTTCTTTACAGTCAGAACGGTAACATCATCTGCAAATACAGATATGATAAGAAGAGCTATGGTTCCGAAAGTGAACCAGATCTGAGAAGTAGCCATATTCCTTTCTGGTTTAAAAAAACAGGAAAAAAAAAAGAAGAAGACGGAGAAGAATTTGTCTAATGGTTCCACACTTCCGCTCTGCAATATGCTATAATCGAGTGTAAACTGAAATGGGTAGTTTTGTCAATATAAAATCTGAGTTGGGATGTTTTTGTCATTTAGTACAATACAGTGATAATCTTTATAAAATGTATAATGCCGGAAAGGTTTGATACCGAAAGTGCATCGACCAATTAGAGGTTGTTTGGTTCCTTTCACGTTTATTCAGTAAGCGTTTATTAGCGGTGCCACATAGGCACCATCTCAGTATTTTCTCATATCTAAATATTAAAATATATGTATATATTTTATATTTTTCTATGAATGTTAAAATGGTAATATATTAACAGCTACTAATCTCTTTAACGTCAAGTTAGTGACATAGTGAGTTTTAGACATTTTGAAAAGTTGTGGTGAGTTTGAGAGAAATGTTGAAAACTATGGTGAGTTTTTGACAATTTCCCTTTTTTTATTTTCTCATCAATGGCGTGATCTCATTGAATCACTCCTAAAATATCTCCACTTCTTAAATTTTCTCCTAAACTATCTCCTCCACCTAAAACAAACCTTACTCAATCTATTACAGGTAAGGGTGTTCACGGGTTAGTTCGGTTGGGTTATAGGTTGTTTGGCCAATCGAATTAATCTAGTCGTGTTGGGGAATTGATCGCCCAAAACCAACCAATCATTAATAAAACCGAACAAATCAGGTTGTATCAATTTGGGTCGGTTTTGGTTTAGTCAATCGGATAAAAGATTGTGAAATCTGGCCGGCCTATTCCATCACACCTTAAACCAAAAACCAAAAACCCTAAGGCTCAATAATCGACCTTGATTGGTCTTGGTGGAACCAAATTTGCCTTGAAATAAACCCCAAAATACTTTTGGGGATGTGAAGATTTGAACCCAAGCACTCATGGTTACAAAGGCCATGGTATCATTTGACCATTGAGTTACTCAAGTTATTTAATCATTTGTTTTCATTTAAATATTTAAATGTCTACAATAAGTAATGTAAAAGGTAGTGTTTACAAAATTTAAGTTTTGAACCATATAATGATAATCTACATATTGGAAATCAAATTTTTAAAGAAAGATGGGGAGTAAGAAAAGAACAGGTTCCATGGATAGACCTTGGAACTACAAGAAAATTAACTTTTAGCGGCAGTTATGTTTTACCGACAGTTGGCAAACTGCTGCTAAAACAATTGTCGCTAAAAGTTCTGGCGGCAGTTTTCCCAACTGCCGATAAAGCTTAAAAACTGCCATTAGTTATAGTTTTTAGCAATAGTCGCAATTGCCGCTAAAGAGCTGTACCGACTACCACTAAAACTATATATATTTTTCACACCTACCTAAATAATCTGTAATTATTTTTAATTATTAAATAAGCTTATAATTTGCTTCATATAACCTGTTTTATATTCATTCATCCAAATTGAAATGAAATACAAAAAAACAAAACATCAAATACAAATAAAATAAAAAAATTATTCTCCATTCATTCATTCATTCTTAAAAATACAAATTATATCTGTTCACTCATTCATTCTTAAAAATACAAATTACTTCATTTACAAAAAACAGAAGCTCAAAATCATTCCCTTCACCAGTGGCCATCAAGAGGGCATTATATAAATTTGCACTCAAGAATAACTACTTATTGCGTAGATGATGTAATAATCTTGCAACATCCAATAGATTTCCACCTCTGCATAGCTTCTCAACATAAACAGTATAAATTCCCTGTAAGAGAGACAAAAAAAATCTGGGTCTCTAGTCCTTCGTGGTGGTAATGGAGTCGTCCTTGCTGCATCTATGATATTCCATCCAAGGAGCATGAAGACCTGCTTATATTACTTCTTAACTACCCAACTCTGCTTCGTACAGCATGGCTGGACTTAAAATGTACTGTCATTGAGGAGAAGAAATAGAACCCCTTTCACTTGAAATCAACACATGGTTCATCATGTACATGTCTTGTTTGTAACAGATCCAGAGTTGATGGTAAAAGACCAAAACTTCTTACCATTAACTGTTTCCTTTTCTTCTTCCTAATCAGCCAGCAATAACAGAGAGTTGACCGAGTTAAACTGCAGGTACTTCCCATATGTCTTTGTGACAAGTTTACTATATGCCACCAAACTTCCCAAAAGAGAATGAGTAATTTCATGATTTACATTCAATTTTATTGAAGCATGGTGATCGGCCTTTCGCTCTGTTGTCAACTGTCGCGAATCAAATTGGTTGGCTCACTCAAAACATACTTGGGCAATTCATCTTTAGCACCTGCAAGGGAAGCTCCGTAAGAAACAAATCCCAAAAAACTTAAGGGCACATAGAAATAAGAATCTACAGCTAACAATATAAACAAAGCACCTCTTTCGTCATATCAGGTTGTCAAGTCCGCACTTGTAACAATGACACATACACTGTCCACAATTGCTTATGCAAGGGGAAAATCAGCTTCTGCAGCTTCTCGAAGTGCATCCCAAATCTCTGAAAACAATGAAAAATTAAGCTTTTCTTTCTAATAAAATTACAGAGATTTTCATGGATAAAGAGGGAAGAAGAATCGTTGCCCTTCTTTCTGTTCTATGTTTTCAATGGAGGGTAGCCCATTCCATTGTCTTGATGGGTTTTATTAAATTATGAAGTTTTCAATTTGATGGATTTTATGCTTAGTCTGCATGGCAAGAAATGCAGAGAACAGAGATCCTACATGACCAGTCTGACTTGCAAATAAGTAGTGGATGAAGAAATAAGCTGCCTGGAGAATACCAAATGCAGCTGGCCAGCTCAATGACAATGACTGAAGGGACTTGGCCACACAACTAGACATCCATGTTACTCTACCAAGATTTGCAATTGACCTGCCATGCCAACAAGAACCGCAAACCAAGCTAAAGTATCCCAAGCTGGTTTTTCACTTAAGCAATCATCCCATTGCAGAACTCCCAAGAGCAGGGAGAATGGATAACCCAAGCATTGCTGCAACTACACTTGCTATACCAAGAGCATCTCTACACACAGAACAAACCTTATCAGTATTCCAAGACCTGCACATATCATCATTGAGTGTTTAAGGAATTCAAGAACATAATAAGCACCTGTATTATATGCATAATATAATACAGAAATGAATTGAATGACATAATTTAGTGTGGGAGAACTTATGATTTATTTTCATAAAAACATATGGTAGATGGGTAATACAGATTTAAAAAAAAAGGATATTTTATTTTCAGATATATTTTTATAATATATAACCGTAGTTGTATTTATAGATATTAATATTCTTAAAGATTTTTTTTATCAGAATTAATATTCTTAAAGATGATACCTACATTTAAATATAAACAGACCATTTTTCATTTTGTATCTTTCAAAAGAAAAGATACCAAACATGAAATCACCTTTAAGTTATCTTTTTTTACCATTAACCTTGAATTTCATTAATGAATAAAAGAAAACTTCTCAATCTCCAGATAGGATAGACAAAAGAAATACAATCAGCCCTTGTCTGGTGTATAGCCGTCTACCACGCAATTTTTCCAATATTACACCAAGTTGGAATTGCATTGGTCCATTTATGCCTGACCAAATACTTTACCATACTTTTTGTTTTTGAAACTTAACTATAAATAACCCCTTTCCAGTACTGTGCTCATGACATATGCATATTTACTAGACAAGCTCAAGAATGCTATGTCAGTAATGTTGGAGAAACTAAACTGATAAAAAGATGCAAAACCATACAACTATTTAACAAGTATTATGTAACTTGGAAACAAACCTCTATTGATAGATGCAATTTCATCATTCAAATTAAAAAGAACAATGAACATTTTTTCACAAAATCAACAGCAGGCACTGCATGGATGGGTGAAAAGCAAAGTCATTTACTCCAGAGGCAAGAATCTAATAGGGTGAACTAACTACATTATATAGATACCATGCATGAAAAAATCATGAACTAATTCACATAAAAATAAGAGACCTTAAAACAGTAAATGGTCTAAATTACAATTTACATTTAAACTTCATTGAATAGCTTAATTAAAAAATAAACTCAAATGGACTGAAAACAATGAAGAAGCAGGGGAAATGCCCGTGAGGCAAAGCTCTAAAGATTGTGACATTTTTCTATGAGCATATGGAGAACATTTAGTTGACTATTCTGAATTGATGATAGGTTCCTACTCCTAACTCCTAAAGATAGGTTCCTACTCCTAACTCCAGTATTTGTATTTAATCAACAAAGTGAGACATTCACTTAAGAGTTGTCTGTCCAATTAAACAACACTGAAATTTAATGGGCATCAAGAATGGAAAGGAAAACAGATTGAAGCAGCTATTCACAGAGGGCCACAGAAACATCAGTTCTATGATTTGAACGTTAAGGTTGAATCAAATGACAAAGTTTCCCATCTTGCAATTAATTGGAAAAAGTTGTTCCTGGAGTACAGTAGCATGAGAACCAAATACAAACAGAAAAAATTTATGAGTATAATCTTAATTAATATATTTATACATGTAGGCCAAAATAGGTGATTTGCATTGTTATTCCACCGTAATCTATCAACAAAAAAGGTGGATTTGCATTGCTAAATGATAATTCAATAATATGAACCAAATGCTGAGAGGTTGTTGTCAAACGTTATGACAAAATAAATTAGGCAAACAAATCCAGCCAGAGACTGCAAGGAGATTAGTTATTAAAACACTCGCAAAAGAATAAAGCATAAGAACAAAAGGTAGTGTTACTTACCCAAATACCCACAAGGAAATCCTTGTGGCAGGACCCATCTGCTCCAGTTTCTTTGTAGCCATAGCAGGAGCATCTGGTGTATCTTTGATTCCAGGGGGTAGATCTTATACAGAACTAAGGGAGTAACCAGAAGAGAAGCAAATGCAGGCAAGCTAGCAGCCTTGAACCAGGAAACCCATGGACTTGCAATTTTCACCCCAAGTTCCTCAGCCAACTTGAGGCAAAGTAGGTTTTGAGCTGCAGCAGTTAGGAAAAGAGCACTTGAGTTACCAGCGGACTGTCACGCATCAAACAAGAAGAAATAAGTCATAAAGATATCGCTAGATAATACTAAACGAAGAGAACTAAAAATATGAAGCTCACAAAAAATAATCAAGAGTGGAAATTGCAAGTCCACTCGAGAGTCTCACAGTCTCAGAGAGTCTCAAGTGGACAACTGGGAAGAGGTAGCAGAGAGGTAGCATAGAACCTCATCATGTGCCAATATTCGAAGGCCTACATTCATCAAAAAAAAATATTCGAAGGCCTACCCATGCATTTACACCAAGCTCATGTCAATATCAGCGGACTGTCACGCTCGTGTCCGGGATTAAACTTTCGAGCTTGGAACGTTGGGATATGAGGGCCTGGACAGCTGTTCTTGATGGAAATTTTGAGTTTTGAGCGAGGTGTTTGCAAGCTTCTGATGAGAGTTTCTCGTAGTTCAGTGCACAACAGATCTTCATCCTCTCTTCCTCCGATAGTCCAGCATGGACCTGCAGAAGTCCCATTTCAGTTCAAACGTTAGACAAAATTAATGGCTTGAAATTATGTCTACATCTCTGCTTTTAGTAAAACCCAAGCTCATTTTATCATTCCCAACCCTTCTCAGAGATCTGATCAACCAAAAGGAAAAGAAAAATCAATCACCCCACATCCCCATATTAATTCTCACTAGACAAATCAAAATATATGGCAAAGAATCATAAATTTTGAGTGTTCCTGAGATTGACAGAAGATAAATCAACAGAGTTGACACTTGATACTCCACTAAAGTTGCATATACTTGGAGAAAGGAATTCTGAGAATGTAATATCACACCTCGAGATACATGTCCATGGCCCGGTATATTCCATCATGAGAGTCTCTTGCAGATTCTGGCAGAGCTACGGCTAATGCAACAAACTTCGAAGGTTTCAAACAGGAATCTGGCGCCACTTCTGCAATGTATAAGTCCATCAAGCTACCAACCTTCTTCAAACGAGCAGAAAACACCCAACAACCCCCTCCTCGAAGAAATGATCTCAAGAACCTAAGAACCAGATTCACATCATACAGATAAGCCACACCAGGAGGAGAAGGTACAAGAAGGTTATCAAGTGTTGCTTGATCCAGCTGCGAACCAATCATACTTTCTAATCTGTTCCGACAACATTTGTTTACATTAAAACTCAAAGCCACCCGAAGAATCAATCCCAAATAAGCTCTTGCAAGAAACAGAACTCCAATGAAGGGAATAGAGCATCTCCACAACACTCTCTACATTCTCATCTGATGTTGCTCCTGAAAACCTTGATTTTTGGTAATAGAAGAGAAACCTACTTACAATTACATGACTGAACTTTTGAGCAATCATCGCCTTTATCAATTTTTCAATCAAATAGAGGTGCAAAACCACAAAATCTTCAAACCACCAAGTTTCCCTTGAGAAACTATTCTTCATGCTTTCAGTGCTTCTGGTGTCGCAGGAAAGCCAGAAACCAGAGCTGTCAGGGGAAGACGTAGAGGGGAAGGCTTGTATCACTAGACATAGCCAGCCTTGGTACAAGGGAATCCAAAAGAGTTTTCTATCAAAGGAAAATCCTGGTACTGCTTCAAAGCTACAAGACTCTCAGACCAGGTCCAGTCGGGGATCCCTTCAAGGGATTTCTCAGTTTGTTCGATTAAATTTTGGGTTCCCGAGACGTCTTTAGCCATTTCCATGAAATGGGCAACACTGTTTAATAGGATGGTGTTAGACGGAGTTACCTCTATTCTGCCATTATTATAGCAGAGAGCTCAAAACCCTCTGCTCCTCCTGGAAAGTCATGGGATATGACCTTTTCATTCCTGCTCTTGCTCATAGATTTACCAAATAATTTGCTTAATCTACCCGAGAACGCTAAAATAATTTTCTGCAAGTACCCATAAGGTAATAAAGTCGGATGAGAACGGATCGAAACAAAAGAAGAAATGAATAATAAATTTGATAAAGAAGAAATGAACTAAGAGGAAGAGAGAGATTCGACTGATATAGAGATCTCGGGAGAGAGATAGAGAGAGCGTGAGAGATGAAGAGCGCGAGAGAGAGACTACTGGGAGAGGAGAGAAACAGAGAGTGCCGAAAGGAAATGCGCGGGGGAGGAAAAGGTCACCCCGCGCCTTTTCTCTTTTCTCTAGCGGCAGTCGTGGGTGTTGGCACTTTTAATCGACTGCCGCTAAAAACAAATCAAACCTTAAAAACTGCCGCTATAAGTCATATTTTTTGTACTTAACCAAATCAAACCAACCATCCTCACCCCTACCAATCTCTCTCTCTCTCCTCTTAATTATTTCTTTAATAAATGCAATGTATCCAAAGCTAATTATTATGCTAAATGATCCTAATTTATTTAACATAATTCAATTAAGTAAATTAGTTTAACATAATTCAATTATGTAAATTAGATAAATTTTTATTAATATTTAATTGGTTAATTTATTAAATTTAACTTAATTGACCTAATATGATCAATCTAATTATTTAAAAGTACCCCTGTAGTTTCGGAGATATTACACATATAACATATTGCCCCTCCATTAGTTGACCGTCAAATTAAATTCACATGTGACATCACGTGAGACGTTATAAAATTTAAAAATTCAATTTTGCCCTTACATGGGCCCTCTTTTAATAAAACCTAGGCTTACCAAGCGGGTTTGGAAGCCAACTGACGCTAGTTCATGCATAGACAAGATTAGAGCCTTTTACAAATGCAAATTTAACAATTTCAGGGGGCTTGAATCTTCAATCAGTGGCATGCTGCCATAGTGGGACCGGTTGGATTGCAAATTTGTTGAATATTACTCACAGATTCTTTACAGTGTATAAATTTGATTGTGGAATCTGGCCGGCCTATTCCATCACACCTTAAACCAAATACCAAAAACCCCAAGGCGGTATTTAGAAACGATGCAAATAGAGTGTAAATCCCAATTCAGGGTAAATTTGCACTTTGGTTTATCTTTGCCTGTGTTTGGCAATATTGCATTTATACATTAACCGTTTTACACTCTACATATTTGCATTCACACTTATTTGCATCGTTTCCAAACGCAGCCTAAGGCTCAGTTAAGAAGTACAAATATAAATATATACACTATAAATCATGGTTTTCAAAACCGGACCGGATCGGACGATCAGACCAGAAAAACCGGGAACCGGTCACCTGACCGGTTCCGTTTCCCCCCAAAATGTTGATTTTGGTCAGCAAATTACTGAACCGACCGATTAACCATTCAAACGGTTTTAACTGTTTTTTATTTATTTTGTCAGAACGGGCCAATCGTTCAGGTTGAACAGTCAAACCATTTGAACCAATAATCGGATGCCTGACTAGTTCGGTTTTAAAAACCATGGTACAAATATATACAAAATAATACAAAATATAAGGATTTGCACTCTACATATTTGTATTTATACTCCTTCCAAACTGAGCCTAAGGCTGTGTTTGGTTGCAGTGCAAATTTATTTGCATTAGTACAAATGCATAGGAGTGCAAATATAAAAAATGCAAATTCTTTTTCAATTTTGTTTTGCTTTTACTTTATTCTGCTTCATATCTTAATTTACTTCATTTATACTGCAATCAAATAAAATAAGCTAAAATTGGAAATAAAATAAATCAAAATTTACACTCAAATCATTTGCACGGCCATGGTTTTGCATCAATGCAAATTCATTTTATATTGCAACCAAACACAACTTAAGGCTCAATTTAGAAAGAAATAGTACAAATACAAATATGTACAACTTAAATACATAAAAAATAATACAAAATATAAAATTTTGCACTCTACATATTTGTAAGGGAAACAGAGCCTAAACGAGGGTCTCTTCTCTAATTTCAATCTTCTACCAGAAAGAAGAAACAACAATGCAAACGAGATACAAAAAATTCTGTTTTCATTTTATTTTTGTTGAAGAGGTGTTGCTCGTAGACTGCAGAGGGTTCAGGCCTTCAAGGGTAGTCTTAAAGCATTTGTTTGGGGCCTTTGAAGTTCTGAATGCTAAGTCTTAAATATTCCAAACTTTGAATGCAGCTTTAGGCTTTAATAGCTGAACTAAGCATTTCACACTTAAACCCTGATTCAAGACTCAAAAGGTGATTTGTTTTTTGCTGTTGTGATTTGTCTCTAAATAGACAACGGAAAAATGAATTTTGTAAACTTCAGGGATACTTTAAGTAGGGCTAGGGATACATTACGTAATTGTCAGATAATTCAGGGGTAGGGGTATTTTAAGTAATTAACCCTTTAATCAATTAAATTAAGGGTACATTGCTAAAACCTCCCCCTGACATTTGATAATTGCAATCACCTCTCTCTAACTTTATGACAGAGTTGCAAGTACATCCCCTTTGTTAAAGTCTTCTAACAAGATATACAAAAAAATGTCCAAAATACCCATGTTACTTTTGACCAAAATATTTATTTTCCAAATTTTCTCTTCATATCAATCACTCAAAGATAAAACTGTAACTTTAAACTCTCATTTCTTTTCTGTTGTTCATCTAGTTTGTATTGTTTTTCTGTAGAAACCAACCTCAACAATAATTGCATGGGTATTTTTATGCTTCTTGTTAGAGGATTTTAACAAAGGAGATTTACTTACAACTGTGTCAAAAAATTCAAGAGAGGTGATTGCAATTACGAAACTTTAAGAGAAATTTAGCAATTTACCATTAAATTAACTTAGTCAACGTAAATTAATTAACAAAGCCAAACTAACTTGATAAAATTAACAGCTTAATTTAATTAACTGAGATACCCATTGGATATATGACCTCCCCAAGGATGAGGATAGGGGTTGCTCTAGCAAGGACAACTGCACAACGATGAGGACAAGGAATAATTGGGTACTCAATCAAGAACATGGACAGGGATGGAGAGTGAATCCCTCATCCGGATTGGGAATCAACCAAGACAAATTGGACAACTTTTTATATCATTTAGTGATTAATGATGATAACTAAGAGCTAAATCAATTTAGATTACTGATTTTTTTATTTTAAATAAACATTTTCCCAAAGCAAGCTTTTATTTCATCATCATTCATGCCTTATCCCAACTATATGAATCCTGTTTTGTCTTTTTTGCTCCAACGGGCTACAATCAACAAGAAACCTTACCAACCAGCCAATTGACACCTTATTAATCCTGTTTTATCAATCCATTCTATTTAAAGCTATATCTAATATTAAATTATTAATGCATATATCATTTTTCACTACCACCCATGTGTTTCTTTGATCTACCTCTAACTCTTCCCGCCCCTTCCACTTAAAAAAAATCACTTCTTCTAAATGAAACTGTTCGTGGTCTTCAATGACCAAATCATTTTAATCTCATCTCTCTCATCTTATCACCTACTGAACTTGCAAATGGATTGAGAAACGTAATCCATTACTCGTTGGTGTTTTACATGAGCTTACGTAGCGTGGTTAAATTACCAAATCATCCCCGTACGAAGATGGGGGATACCCTCGGGTGTGCAACATGCAAGAAAGACCACGATGTAAACACAATATATGGCCTGTGTCTACACATTCGAAGGTTCATTTTTTAGCAGCCGAATTTGAAGGTGCATTTCTACAGGGGATCCATTGCTAACAGGTAAGCAGCAGACCCTCAATGCATCCTTACCAGAAGAATCGGATAGCTGTATTAAATATTAGGGTAAAATACAGAAGAAACTTCCACTTAAGCTTCTGCCAATCATAAAAACCTTCTCTATACTTTTATTTAAGCAAAAACCTTCCCTCTATTTTTTACAAAATTAACAAATTCCTCCCTTTCGTCAATGATCAATACGGAAAACGTTAAAGAAATTATCATTTTTTTTCAAAATACTTATTTTACCCTTTCTCGAACCGTTCATCTTCTTTCACCGTTCGAACCCAGAAGCAGAAGGCAGCGGCGGCACTCCTCTAAATCCGATCTCTTCCTCTTCTCTAATCTCTCATCTTCTTCAGCTTCTTATTCTTCCCCTTTTTCCCTTTCTCTGTCCCATTTCCGCCGCTGCAACCAGTTGCAGCGTTGGCCATGTTCTGTTGGCCACTTGTTTGAATGCAGTATATGCATGGAAGTGGCGAAGGACCCAGTCGTCACTTGCTGTGGCCACTTGTTCTCTGCAAAGGAGAGGTCCAGGATGAGGACGTTATATCGATTTATGGACATGGGAACAGTTCCGGCAGTGAGGACCAAACGACGGGAAAAGCATCGGAATCGGGAGGATCCCTCCTAGGCCCCATGGACATCGTTTCAAATCGGCGAGGCAGAGGTCTGATAGGGAGATATCAACATTTGAGATCCAGCAAGTGTTTAGAGGAATTGGCCATGGATCTCATCATATGATGGAGTGGCATCGACATCATTTTTCTGCAGCAGGCTCCCTTTCCATTACTACTTCTCCACCTGTTTCATCGCCCCTCCGAGTTCTCATCACTGTGGTACTGCGCAGGGAGGGATTACTGGGAGGAGAATATGAATGCCCACGACAGAGTTATGTCGATCAAGTGTCCATGGAGTTACAGCAGAGTGCTGCTGCTGCTGCTACTTCAGTTGAAGCAGAGACCAGGCAGCGTCGACTACAAATGCAGCAGCTTCTGAGAGCTCAGGCACAAAGAGCAGCTTCACGTGCATACTTCCCATCTGTAATAAATTCATCAGCTGAAAGCATAGTTCAGGGATATCTAATTAGTCGTTCCATGAGAGAAGACTATAGTCAGCCTCCAGACCTTGCTCGATCACAGCCTCAGCCTGCTCATGACCATGCTGAGCCTCCCCTATACTTTACTCACCCATCATCAGCTGCTGATGACACACAGTCGGGAAGCGAGACAATCAATGTTGGTACACAAATAATAGTTTCAGTTCGACCGCTTTCCGACTCCAGTGGAGCAGATAGGCCATTGGCTTCAGGTGAGGACCGTGGAATGAATCGCGTAACTAGAAGAATGTTGAACTGACATATCTATATGTTAGTACAAAAGTATTTAGAGGGGTATCGCCGCTGCCTAAGATGAACAGTGTTCGAGAAAGGGTAAAATGGGTATTTAAAAAAATATCATCTCTTTAACGTTTTCCATCTTAATCATTAACGGAATGGAGGTATTTATTAATTTTGTAAAAAATAGAGGGGAGGTTTTTACTAAAATGAAGCTATAGGAGAGGTTATTATGATTGTCTTTACCCTAACTATTAATAATGTTTGTGGTATCAAAGATATGGTCTTGACCAAAAGATAGGGATCCCTGACAAGCAAAGTTCAAAATTTCGCAACAAACCGTATCATGTATCGTTCTGGTACAAATCTGATACATGGAAATACTCTCTTTCTCATTGAATTTGTTTTGTTAGTATAAAACTACAAACTTAGCAATAGCAAGATTCTAACCCTAGCCATTAGGCTTTAACAACTAGAAGTCCACCACTAAGCCACACCCATTTTCTTTACTTTTAAATAACTTATTTACAATCACATAAAACTTGTAACTATCATTATTAATATATATTTTAGGATTTATTTGAGTTTTTTAGCATATTTATGCGTTATCTTAATTTTTTGTCCGTATCCATACATATCCAAAGTGTATCCCGATACATCTCTTAAAATTATCTTTTCGATACATCTTACGTTTCCGATACTTAAAACCTTCTCATTGCGTTGCAGGAGACAAAGTTGCTTGTTCCATCTTGGACTTGCATATCACCATTGATTTTGATACTTCAATTCTTAGCCCAATACATTGGAAGGGCAATTAGATGGCGGATAGTCCAACAAAGGCGGCCTTTTAGCACCTGTAGTTCTATTAGATGTTCCATGACACGTAACTTTTGGATCAAGTTTCAGCTTTGGAGAATGAGTTGAATTCACCAAGATATTTATTTCTTTTCAATGAGTGTTATGTAAATGCATTTTATATGTATATAGATACACATACAGCACAAAAATTGAATGAATGGTACCTTACCTAAGATCAACAACATCAAACTTCAAATTGGAGTTCATATAAACATGAGAGCAGTGCTCATATATTGGGCTACCATCCTCAGGCTCCTCATGAGGATGAAACCCACGTTGTTGACAGTTGCGAATCACAGATACACCACCTGGGTCAGAAAGATGAAATATGCCATGTTGTCTGCAGTAACATATTATAGCACATGTTTAAAATTTATCTGGATTAAATATTTTATTGTTAACAAATCTGAAATTTTTTATTGAAACCAAGACAGGCAAGTTACAAAAAGCTTGTATGAATCAGTTTTTATAAGGTGTGGGAGACATGCATATCGGTGCACCATCCCATGAAGATTAAAAAAACTACCAGAAGTGTAGCATTCAGACAAGAATACACGAGGCATACAATGTAGAAAAGTGTATGCATTGTACATGGCATACACTTCTTCTGCACCTTATACTTTAGGCATGTGCCTCATGGTTGTCACCCTTTCAACGTAATAATTTTTAAAAGAGCAATATAAAGATGGTGTACACTATTTTATAATGTTCCAATTACAAGTTATCATTAAATATTACAGGAAAAAGCATGAATGGTTGATCATCCCCATTCCCTCATTCTCAAATCTCAAAAGACAAGAAACTGATGAGTAGGAAGATATAACCATATGTTGCAGATGCAAATATTGAGGCTGATGATGGTATTTTTATCCTAGTTGACAATGCTGATTTAGAGTCCTGTGGTTGAGCTTGAGTCCTTTTGTGTTTGCTAAGTTATTGATTTGTATTTGAATATGATGGATTTATTATTAAAACTGCAACTATATATTTTTCCTGATTTTTCTTTTTTTTAATATTTTATTTTAATTAATTATTAATTAAAAAAATATGCCCAGGAGGATTATGCCTCTTGCTTTTCTGGTTTACACCTCATGCCACAGGATAGTGGAACACCTAACATCATGTCCACACTTAAAACATTGGTAAATAGTATAGGTATCTCCCTGCCAAGATACATGCAAAACCCACTAATAGTAATACTTATGAATTACAATTCCTTTGTGAAGAAATATGAGGGCAAAAGGTTGACCCTTTGACAAGTAAGTCACAACTGTTGAGCTCATAATTTCCACATTAAGATTCTACCATGCTAGGAAGAATTATATTGGGGTCAATGTGTAACTTCAAGGACTGGCATTGTCATGTAATTGATTCTCCAGAATGTCCTAATGTATGGGCAACCCTTACATTGATTACAATCTCATTAGGCTTGGCATGCCATTCCAACGATTGGCTTTGCCTCATAATTGACCCTCTGGATTGTCTGAATGTAAGGGCAATATTTACATTGGTTACAACCTGAGATTGTACCATAATGGAGTAACCACAACAGTACAATGGAAAGAAATAACTTCATTATTTGCAAGTTGCTGTACATGTTATATGTGTGCCTTGTTACAGTAATTGATATCCAAATTTTACATTGGCTCTCTTATTGTCAATAATCAGAAATCCATCAAGCTAAGATAACCCTAAATAAAACAATGGGTAGGGAGGAAAAGTGGTCAAAATGAATGCCAAAGGCCATTTTAGACCACTTGCCTTCCTGCCTATAGTGTGGAACCAACTCAAATCTAGAACCCCCTACTCGACGATTCACTTGCTATTGCCTAGGAATCACTGCCTATCGAAGTTGTGGATACGTCTATGGGATCGACGTCCCCCACGGATTGTGGAATCAAAGGGTAGGGCTTACTTCAGTAAGAGATAGTGGTTGTGTTGGGTTATCCATCCATATGTCAGAACTCTTCTGGTCCACACCTATTTCAGCTATTGTCCTTGGCACATCAGCCAATTTGCTCTCCACCCCACATCTACAGGATGAATGATTAATGAACTCTCTCTGCTCATTACAATCTGTAGCGGTGTGATTTATTACTGGTTCTAAAAAGATCATCTAGGCCAACCTATTACCAACCATGAATATGTTAGAACAGGATTCCTGCCCAGCCCCACATTAAAAAGGCCATTACCCAGTGTTGATCCTAGCTATCTGGTGTCTTGGGAGGGGTGGACTGGATACAGTCCTAATGGGATATATCAGATGATGATGAGAAAAGGCTTAAAGAAAAGCAAAAACATGGGTTCTGATACATTTGAGTTATTTCTATACAACCCCTTTCTTGGGAACTAGGGGTGCAACTTGGCTGGGCTAGGGTTGGGCTTTTGTCAAAACTTGAATAGTCCCAGCCTGAACCCTGAAACCAAAGCAGTGTAAAATGTTAACTCAGGCTAACCCAAGTTGCACCCCTATATGGAACCTTCGTCTCCCTTGACAAGAGAATCCACTACTTCACCCACCTTTCTCTCCCAAGAGGAGATATCCATGAAGCCTCAATTTCTGTTACAATGGCAGATGCCCAAGAGTCTAGTTGTCTCCCAACCTTACGTTTTTTTATGAGAATTGCAAGAGGGTTCTTTTGATAGAAGGGATCATCTGAACTAGGGAATGCAAATTGGACAAACCTGGGTTTAAAATTTGTTAAATTTTTGAGGGAGCAGACTGAAGGTCCAATGAAGAGTAAATTCTTCAGATAGGGTACCTAATTTGCACCCCTATCTGAATAGTGAATATTTAGACTTAGTAGGCAAGCCATGTGGACACCTATTTAGTATTTTCAGAAAAAAAAAATAACATTCTGCAATTTATTCATCAGTTCACACCTACAATCCAATATCAGTGTACATCTAATGTGGGATTAACCATCTTCATTTCAATCATAAGAAAGCTAGAATTAGAAATGCGATTTATGGAACCTAAACATCAAGCAGACGCATGGTATACAGAAGTTGAGCAATTTAGCAAAAGCACAGTTTACTTGCTGCAGAATATAAACAATTACAGACAAATTTAGTAATTTCTAATGCAAAGGATTATTACCTAAATAAAATTTGATGCAAGGGCACTTGAAATTTCAAACATACCTGGATGTATCTTTCGGGGCCATAACAATTGCAATTGCCTCTGGTAACATTATCTGATAAAGAAAACACAACTCCTTCAACAAAGGACTACAATATCAAGAAATCAGAAGAGACAGGAATTAAATACAAAAGGGCAGAATTTAATGAAGTTATGTCATTTGAAAATGCAAGTTTAAAATAAACTCCCTGCATGGCAAATAGCAAGATCCCCTTTTTTCTACTGCTTTGATTATCTTGTGGATAATTGAGGATGACAATTGTAAAGTAGTTAGTTACAGACCCATATTCCAATTCCCATTTCTCTTGCACTCTTATTCCACACTTTCTAATTCAAAGAACAATTTTTGATGAGTAATTCCACAGATAATTGCACCATCTGTACCACATGTGCCACCCATTTATATTATTGCTCTCTCATGAACCATGAGTTGCTTGTATCAATCAATTTCTTGCACTTTTACCTTTTCATCTGATCCCTTACACTGACTTTTCTTTCTTCATTATGACTACTAACTTCATGACCTTTATCTCCCAAAGTTCCTAGATTCCAAGTCCCTAAACAAATTCCTGTCTCTTGGACTAACTTCTAAATTCTCCAGCTGTGCTAATCCAAAGTAATGCAGAGGCCTAAATGAAAGTGAAGTTCAAATGTCTTCAATTTTTTTTTTGTGTGTGTGTGTCTTCCACATCAGCGCAATGGATCTTAATGTTTACCGTTCTTACAGAACAAATCAAGTAAAATCATCCACTAACTATAACTATCTGTTAATCTGGAACAGAACATAAAGATATCAAACCGGGGGAATTGAAAAAGGCAATGGATTTGGGCACATCACCACTGAAAATGCACAAAGATAGCCCTGTTTATTATGGTATAACTTAATAAACATAACAGTACTATTTTTGTCTTTTAAAATATGCATTTTTTACTTGTAATTAGGGATGCTACCCCCCGCCCTGTAAAATTTGTTAAAAAACAAAATTCAGTTTAATCAGAGAACAACTAGACCAACTAGTTCAGGGTTCCCAAAGGGAAGAACAGCAAACTGGAAATCAGTAGTTAAATTGCATAAGAAATGTTTTTAGAGTTCCATTATTACCTGGTATGAGTAATGAGTGTGAAGATCAACTGATGACATGAAGCATGTCTGTGATGGATGTGTCTGGAAACCAAAGGAAGAACTCAATCAAGAGCAGAGTCCAATGAATATGATATACATCTTATGGATATGCAAGAAAGTGTAAGATATCTTAAGAAGAAATATGGCTACCATCAAACATGCAGTTCCTAAACTGAATGTAGATGTATGGATATCAAAGAACAGAGCCTGAGGTTAGTGTGCCTTAATATGTTGCAAATCGGTTTACAAGCTCCAAGTTAGATTGAGTATCAGCAATTAAGTGTATGAGATAGAAAATCGACAATATAAGAGAGAATAGTCTCACTTCTCAAAGAAAACAGAAACTTCTCAGGAAAAAAAAAAGTTCTCTTGTAGTTATGTAGGGGATTTTTTTTTCTCAAGTGCTTTTATCCACAGGACACAATGGCCAAAAAAATGGATTTGCTAGGAGGGTACTATTGATCTAGACTTGAGGCTCCTTTCAGGGTTTATTTTGGCAATAACATTTAGGTTTGTGCATTTAAGCGCTTTGATGAAGCTCAACACCAGATGAATCAGGTGTTAAAAAGGGTTCTAAATCATCTATACAGGCTTACAGCAAAAATCAGGGGAAAAACAGAAAAAGAATCGAATCAACTGTAATAGTAATAAAGATAATTTTGATACTTACATGAATCCATCCAAGAGGGAAAAGGGAGAGCTTGTCTTGAACATCGAAAATTTCTTCTTCGTTCATCGTCTGACACTGAACATAGCAATTTATTGAAAACAGTAAGAGTTTGATAGTAGGACACTACTAGCTGTGAAGATATATCCTGATGTACACTATTAGAGTAGTCCTTGTTGTACAGTATCGTATTCTTATTATTTTATTTGTTCTTTTTATCTTTCAGCCCTGTAAGGGCATTCTTGTAACTGTGCATATCCTTTATCTCTTTAATATAAAAGAGACTCCTTGGGATGGGGGTCGACTATTCTTGACACCCCTAAATCTGTTTTCTTCTTGCTCTCAATTCGGTTCACATGATATCAGAGCAGGTTGCCCTTTGATCTTCTTTCTCTCTGATCCACCTTGTTTCTTGATCTATTGAGAGCTTACATCTCTGCTGATTTGTCCTGGACTGTTTTGATCTTTCCAGGAACCACTTTTCTGTTTTCTGCGCATCCAGAGAGAGAGATTTTATTGGATTTCTCTCGTTTGACATCCGTTTGCAGCAAGATTTGAAAGGAGTTGTCGCCTAGCCCTTCTCAACATACTCTGAAATTTTTACGGAGATCTGTGAAGTTTTGAGAGAGATCTGGACTTTTCTTCTAGGCGGCTGCGCCCAGACTTTCCTTTTCTGGACTGTGTTCAGTTTTCTTTTTCTATTGGATGTTGAACAATCTCCGGTGAAAGTAAGGGGTTTCTTTCTCAGTTTTTGACTCTCTTGGATTGATTACAGCTTATTTCACTTGTTTTTTTATCAAGTTTTACTTCAGTTTAGTTCTTTTAAACTTCAGCCGAACCCTATTTTGTGCTACTTTCTTGCTATAATGGCTTCAGACAGAGGTGATATCATTCATGTGAAGATGAATGGACTGAACTATGGGATGTGGATGTTCCATTTTGACTTTTATGTTGAAGGGAAAGGTTTAGAAGGATATCTAAATGGAACGGTCACTAAACCAGCTAAGACCGAGGCCAAAGCTTTACAACAATGGAAGTTGGATAATGGTAAGCTTGCTTCTTGGATTCTAAATTCTATTGATTATCATATATCTGTACCTATGAGGAGAATGAAAACAGCCTATGAGATGTACTTGTATCTGGAAAAAGTTTATCAACAGTCCAACGTATCTAAACAGTATCAGATAGAATCAGAAATATTTTCTTACAGCCAAGGAGATAGGAGGATACAGGAATATTATTCTGGTTTTCTTGATTTATGGGCTGAATATGAGATTGTTCACATTGAACCCTCAGATCCAATAGAGTGTGTGAAATATATTCAAAAGCACTTTGAGAAGAGAAAGATGACTCAGTTCTTGATGAGACTTAGACCTGAATATGAGATAATCAGGTTCAAGATTCTGAGTAGGGGAACACTTCCAGATATGGATTCTGTTTTAGGGGAACTTCTAAGGGAAGAGACTAGACTTCTCACTGCAGCCGGGTTTGATGGGAAGATGGCTGAAGTTGGGGCTGAAACAGCCTTTGTTGCTCATGGGGGTAAGAAGCCAACCTCCAAGGACTTCTCCAAAACCTAGTGTTATGAGTGTAAGGGTTTTGGACACATTGCATCTCACTGTAAGAAGAAGAATGTGTGTACCTATTGCAAGCAACATGGTCACATCATTCCAGACTGTCAAGTCCGACTAGCTAAGGGTTCTCAGAAAAAGACTCAGCCTCAGGCCTATCAGGCAACAGATGGACAAGCAACAGACACTGTATCCACCAAGGGTGATTCTTCAGTGAAAGGTGATTCAACAGGTATCATGGATGATGAAAAGGTTCGCCAATTGGTATCTTCTACTATTTCCTCTGCTTTCTCTGCTATTGGCTTGTCTGGTAAATTCTCTGCATATTGTTCTTCCCCTTCACATGCTTGGATTATAGATTCAGGTGCCACCAACTATATGACAGGAGCCTACCTCAATCACCCAAATCCTTCCACTGAAACTCACCATAAACATATTATTACTGCCAATGGTGAAAAGTTAGACATCATTGGTAGCAATGATCTGTCCCTTCAACTGTCACCAACCAGATCCTTCCCTCTCTCCAAAACCCTCTTAGTACCCAACCTTACTACTAATCTGATTTTTGTTGGCCAACTTGTTGATGAAGGAAATGTTCTCACATTTTCTCATGATGGTTGCTTGATACAGGGCCGGTACGCTGGGAAGGTGAAAGAAAGGGGCGTAGGCTGGGCCGTCTGTTTGCATGGAGTTCGAGAAATCTCAATCAGGGGCATCATCAGCTTTACTTAGTTCTTCTTTATCTGATTCTCTGTTGAGTTAAAGAAATAATGTTTGGGATTTGTGGCATAAACGATTGGGTCATCCATATTCCCAAAAATTAAAATTTTTGTTTGACTCTAGTTTGATTAAGAATAAAATCCCTCCTGTTCATACTTTTGATGTTTCTTGCACTACGTGTTGTTTGAGTAAAAGTCATGTTTTACCATTTCTTCATACATCTAAACATGCCACTAAACCTTTTGAGATAATACATAGTGATGTTTGGTCTAATCTATTACTTCACAATTGGGATACAGATATTTCGTATTATTTATAGATGATTGTACCAGATTACTTAGCTTTATTTTCTACAGCACAAATAAGAAGTCTTTGGTGCATTTAAATTGTTTCATACTATGGTGCAAAACCGGTTCAAGTGCAATGTAACTATCCTCCGCTCAGATTCAAGTGCAATGTGATTATTTATAGATGATTGTACCAGATTACTTAGATTTATTTTCTACGGCACAAATAAGAAGTCTTTGGTGCATTTAAATTGTTTCATACTATGGTGCAAAACCGATTCAAGTGCAATGTGACTATCCTCCGCTCAGATTCAGGGGGAGAATATAGAGATGGAGACTTCCTGGCATACTTAAGGAGTTATGGAATTCAGTCTCAACGCAGCTGCCCAGACACTCCACAACAGAATGGTGTGGTTGAACGGAAGAATGGACACATTCTCAGTGTTGTGCGGACACTACTACAGAAGTCTCATACTCCAACTTCGTTTTGGGTAGAAGCAGCCAGTACAGCCATGTATTTGATCAATTTTCTTCCCTCCTCTATTCTAGGCAACACTTCTCCCTTCCAAAAACTTTTTAGTTATCCCCCAGATTTCTCTAGCCTTCATGTTTTTGGTTGTCTTTGTTTTGTTCATCTTCCTATTCGTGAATGATCTAAATTAATTGTTCAGTCTGCTATGTGTGCCTTTGTGGGATATAGTCCTGACCACAAAGGATTTTTGTGTTATGATCCCGTTATTCATCGTATTCGGATTTCTCGGAATGTTGTGTTTCTTAAACATATCTCCTTCTTTGCTAGGGTTGCTAGATTGCATGCTCCTTCCATCTCTGTTTTGCAGGACTTTGATTCAGATGACACTACTACTTCCTCAACTGAGAGAGATTTTCTCATCTTCACCCGCAAGCGGCTACATGTCCCGGCTCCTGCGCCTACAACCCCCTTCCACCCGGTCCAGAGCATCCATTTCCGATAACCTCTGTAAGTGATACCTTGACCCAAGATCCTCCTATTTCAAATAGTAGTTCAATTATTCCACTTCGTCGTTCTACCCATATTTCTCAACCCCCTGACTGCTATGGTTTTCCTTCAAACCATAGTTCCTTTTCTGCTATACTTTCTTCCATAGATATCCCCAGATCTTATCAGTAAGCCATTAGAAGTTCTCAGTGGAAAAAAGCCATGGATGCCAAAATTCAAGCCCTCCATGAGAATAACACTTGAGATCTTGTGCCAGCTCCTCTAGATGCTTCTATTGTTGGAAGTCGTTGGGTCCATATGATCAAACTGAAGTCAGATGGTTCCCTTGATCGATATAAGGCCAGGTTAGTTGCCTAAGGATATAGTCAGGAATATGGGATTGATTATGAAGAAGCATTTGCCCCAGTTGCTAAGATCACCACAATTTAGACTCTTATGGCCATATCTGTTGTTTATTCCTGGACTATTTACCAATTAAATGTGAAGAATGCTTTTCTTCATGGAGAACTAAAGGAGACAGTCTACATGAAACCTCTGCCTGGATATTGCAGTGATCCTTCACATGTCTATCGCCTAAAGAAGTCTCTATATGGTCTGAAGCAAGCACCAAGGGCTTTGTTTGAGCGCTTCCGGGATGTTGTTGTTGCAGTTGGGTATAATCAGAGTTCCTCTAACTACTCCCTCTTTGTTAAGAGAAGAACCTAGGGTATCACTATCCTCCTACTGTATGTTGATGACATGCTTCTAACTAGGGATGGTCATGATGGCATTTGTGAGCTGAAGTCCTTACTTCATAACTCATTTCACATGAAGGACCTGGGTCCTCTTACTTCTTGGGTTTGGAGGTTCATCGTAGCAGTCGAGGGTATTTTATTTGTCAACAAAAATACGCCTCTGATCTCGTCAAATTAGCTGGAATCA
Source organism: Nelumbo nucifera (assembly GCF_000365185.1). The sequence goes on along the minus strand of NW_010729096.1, from coordinate 2,217,223 downwards.
CTGATGAGAAACGTGTTGATACCCCCCTAGAGCTAAATGTCAAGCTATCTAAATCCAAAGGCCTCATCCTTCTTGATGCTACCTTGTACCATCAGCTTGTTGGCTCTTTGATCTATCTTACTATGACCAGGCCTGATATTTCACATGTTGTTCAGGTCGTCAATCAATTTGTCTCTGCCCGCGGCAACCTCATATGACTGTTGTTCACTGCATCATCCATTATGTTAGAGACACAACCTCTCAAGAACTGTTTTTCGCTTCCTCATCATCCATACAATTGAGGGTTTATGCTGATGCCGATTGGGTTGGTTGCCCTGACACTCGTTGATCCACTACTGGGTGGTGCGTCTTCATGGGTGACTCTCTCATCTCCTGGAAGTGCAAGAAACAGCAAACTGTCTCTAAGTCTTCTACTGAAGCTGAGTATAGAGCTATGTCTTCTGCATGTAGTGAGATTGTTTGGTTGAAGTCCCTTTTCATGGATCTTGGTATTTCTCTTCCTACTCCTATCCCTCTGTATACCGACAACACCAACACTATCAAGATTGCATCTAATCCAGTCTTTCATGAGAGGACTAAACGTATCAAGGTGGAATGTCACTTTATTAGAGACCTTCTTGTTGCAGACTTTATATCTCTTCCTCATGTAGCCTCTCACATGCAGATTGCCGACATCTTCACCAAGGCCATGACTAAAAGTCGACATCTCATTCTTGTGGGCAAACTGATGCTAATTCTATGCATCAGTTTGAGGGAGAGTGTAAAGATATATCTTGATGTACACTATTAGAGTAGTCCTTGTTGTACAGTATTGTATTCTTATTATTTTATTTGTTCTTTTTATCTGTCAGCCCTATAAGGGCATTCTTGTAACTGCACATATCCTTCATCTCTTTAATATAAAAGAGACTCTTTGGGGTGGGGGTCGACTATTCTTGACACCTCTAAATCTGTTTTCTTCTTGCTCTCAATTCGGTTCACACTAGCAGATAGCAATCTATGTAAATTTTTGTGAAACAAAACAATAAGATTATAGTCAAACAGAGGAACCAAGTTTTGTTTGTTCCCATTCGTGAACTAAGAGATATGAAGTGGAAACTGAACTTCATTTCAAACTTGAGGGGCTTTTGCACACATAGAGATATTGCTAGATCCTGAGTAACATGTCCTATAACAATATTCCCCTCCCCCCTCCCCCAGTTGCTTTTTTACTTTCTTCTGGTGAAAATGGAAATAGTGGGTCTCCAAAATCTACTCCCGGAGGGAGTTGCTTTGATTTAGCAGCATCAGTAGTAAAACCATGAAGTTACTTGCCAGCTGACAAGAAAAGGGAAAGCACTACTTACATAGAGAACTAAGAGCATAAAGCCATTCCCTTGGTTATATTTAAAAAACCTTTGCAGATTATGGCATCAACCTCTTTCTCAGTTTTCCTTAGTTTTAATTTAAACACTTCTAGGTTCATTAGTTCAAAGCCGATTCAGCATGAAACTAAGGATGGGGACATCAAAACAAATTTTCAGACAGACCAATCTCTTACCGAATCTGAAGTTGACTCTTGTTTTGGAATTATTAGCGTTGTAATGTGGAAAACCCTGTTTTTCTGCAATTAGTTGAAAATGAGGATAAGAAACTGAATACACAAAATTTCAGGTCCCTCAAAACTTTGATAACTTTAACAGAACCTACAAGAGAACCAGCAAGAACACCACATGTTTCCAAGTTTTTTGCTGTATTTATCTGTGCCAATCTCAAAAAATCCTCCATCATTTTTACTGGCTGAAATGCAATTCACATGGAAGAAAGACCCTCAATAGAAGTTTACAAACACAAAGACGGGGAAATTTTTTTCATGATGTAAATAAAGGAGTAGAAGCAAGGAGTACTTACAATGTGTAGGTGTTGATAAGAATTAGAGTTGGATATCCCATCCTTCTCATCCTGTAAAGGTTTTGCAGGTCCAGGTCTTGGATCAGCAACCTTTGAAGGAGGGATTGGAAGGAAGTCCTGCTGCACATGGGCAAGAACAGGAGGAGGAGAAGGTTGCCTGATATTACTTAACTGAAAAGGATCTTCTGTTATATCATCATTCAATGAAGAATGTGGCTCCTCATGGGGCTGTAACCATCTACCATCATCCAAAGAGAGTACTGCCTCAATTGTACTTCTAGCTCCTGGATCACTTTCTTTTACCACGAGATCATATTGTCCACCTTGATTCAAGCTATTTCCATTGGTAGTGCAAGATAAAAAATGTTAAAAAAAAAGGTGGTGTTGCAAGAAAAAGCACCAGCATGACATATTAGAAATGCAGATTGATCAGTCCTTTAGAACGTCACAGAGAAAATATAGACTAAACATGAAAATAAACAGGGAGGTAGATGTTCAAAAAAAATAGGACTTCTACAAACACCGTAAAAATAGTTTAAATACAAACCCTGATTTTACAGCTGGAGTTATTTCAGCATTGCTTGGATAATTAACCTGTGCAACATAAATATTGAATCAAAATAAATGTGATCAATGTTAGCCATAGTCTAGCACAATCAGAAATTTCTGGAACAATTTTACCTTTATCCCCATGCTAGGTCCAAGCCACTGACCCCTGAGACCATTTGGACCTAAAATTGAATGTCTGGACAATGTTTCCTCCTTTGGAAGAGGAAGGTTGAAAGACCTGCATATTTATTGGGACACCAGAAGTAATCATATTAAATTGAATAGCCAACCAATAAATGGATGTTACATTGAGTATCACATATATTGGAAATAAACAGAATGCAAAAATTAAAACTAATAATAGCACCACCTGTTTTACTTCGAAAAATCATGAAGTTTTTCAAAACATGATTATAAGACAATATGCTGCATTGAACAAAAACAAGAACAATGACCAAATAAAATTAAAAAAGGAAGCATGTAACAAGGCAAACAAAGAATAGGAAGATAGAAGACCCACGTGGAAAATGACAAGATATGCATCAAATTCTATATCTACCAAATTATACGTATCTGAAACTTAACTCTACCAACAAAAAGAGCAATTGAGAAACAAGATAAAGCTTGAGTATTAATTCTGGAAAATCCCTCTGCAAACTAAGGATTGTAAAATCTATTGAAGCAAGATTTTGTTCTTTTTCTTTCAGAACATTTATAGCTGATTGATGCTGCAGATGGCTCTTTTTCTTTTCCATACTTCACCAGTAACAATCTTGTGCAGTTACCATCTTATTTAATTAATAGATTCTAGTCTTCAGTAACCACTGACCATCATTCAGGATTCCCAAATTCATAGAGCATGTGAGACCTATACATATCTGAAGAACTTCATTGACAGCAAAAGGTCAGATAAAGTAAGTCATGGTGGAGTTCTGAATATTAACTTAGATGAATCCAATGAGTGCCTAAGATGCTAGCAGTGTATAGAAAGAAAGGTTACTTTTTCATTCATAGGGCAAATAACCCATACTAAGCAGCAAATATGCAATATAAATTGGATTTAGAATATATCCTATTCACCAAGTACAGCCGAGGATAGCCAATTCAAAGTACAATTGGAACAGAAAATTAAGAAGGTTGTAAACTTGTAATACATCGTCTTATTAAACAATGCCCAAAGATGGTGGCAAACTCTCTGCTAGATCCTCTGTTGATGTCTCCTTGAGAACCTTTATCAAAGATGTGTCTGTTTCTTTCTTTCCTTAAAATTTTAGCCTTCCGACTCCTTCCAATTCTAGGCCATTGTGAAAAATGCCCATGGTACTTAAAGGATTGTGTTTCTGCATTTTGAATATTTCAATGAAGAAATTCCAAATGAATTCTAGCCAGCTGCGTCTGATAAATAAGTGTAAGACATTTTCCTCTTGTTGTCTGCACATGATACACATATTTGACAGGTGAAATCTAGAAAATCCTCTAGATTTCAGGTCTAGATTTTAGACAATCCAGAGTAAGAATACTATCAACAGCAACCAGCCAAGAAACGATTTCCACCCCAGGTGGGATCAGGTTGCCCCAAATGACTGATTCAACTGCCTCTTCCACCTGATTTCTTGCCAAAACAGCACAGGGCTTAACCAAGAACTTCCCATCCGCATATTCTTTCCACCATCTAACATATTCCTCACTAGGGTCAATTTTTGCCTCTTCCAGTTTAGATAGCAGCAAGAGAAACTCCTCCATCTCTCTATCTAATATAGGTCATCTAAACACCAGACACTACACAATTTGATATGCTTGTCCGTGATACCTTTCAATTTGTAGAGCCTTGGGCAAACATCACATAACTTCACATCACCACACCAAACATCTTTCCAAAATCTCGCCCAACATCCTAAGAAAAATTAGAGATGCAAATTCCTCTTGGAATTCCATTATCCCTTTCCACACAAACACCCCATGGGAGGTTATTTTGCACCGCTCGCATATGTATAGAGTTGGAAAAAGCTTCTAACCCTAGCTTTAACAGTAGTTTTACCCAGCAGCAATAAGCTTATTGTCATCTTGGAGGACTGGCATCTCCTCTGCTAAAGGGACACTCTATGGAACAACTCCATGCCATTTGTTGGGTAGTATGGAGAGAGATTATTGGGTGTTCAAAGGGAAGGCTATGCCAGTGGAATCAGTCATTGAAAAGATCAGATGGTCCCTGATGAGATGGTCCAGGACTTCTAATCTTTTTGAAGGGGTTCTGCTGTCAAATTTTAGAGATAACCGATCTTTAATCATTTTTTGATATACTAGTTATACATCTTTTTGTATGTACTCTGAATATCTACAGTCATATACTTTTGTAAACATCTGAGGGTCTCTCACCTTCCATTGTAGTAATACAATCACTTTTGCAAATAAATGCATTCTCAAGATTAAAGTCTGGTCAAGAGTGATAATTAAAGTGGATATGGAGAAAGCCTATGACGATATCTAGTGGGAATTTGTGGATTACATGCTTCACAGAATAGGTTTTGGAGTAAAATGGAGGAAATGGATTCAATCTTGCCTAGAAACTGCAATGTTTTTATTGGTGAATGGTCTTCCTAAAGACTACTTTGCAGGGGGAAAGGGTATATGACAAGGAGATCCACTATCCCTATTCCTATTCATTATAGTAGTTGAATATCTCAATTGCAACTTGCAAATGATTCAATTTTATTTTCTAGAGACTAGAGCTAGACATGAAGACATGTAATTCTTAAGGTGCCTATTCACCTACCTTGAGGCTACTACTACCCTAAAAATGAACTTACAAAAAAGCGAATTCATTCCCAAAGGAAATGTGCCTCAAGTAGGGGTGGCCACGAGCTGAGCTTCTTACAAGCCATTCGAGCTCGGCTCGGCTCGGTTTAAACCGAGCTCGAGCCTGATATATAGGCTCATTTGCTAATCGAGTCGATCTCGAGCCTAGTGAAGCTTGGCTCGCGAGCCTAGTATAATAAATAAATATTTTTTATTATATAATAAATACATACATACATATAAATATATATAATAAATATTTTTTATTTTATATAAATAATATTTTTATTTTTTATGTATAATAGTAAATAATTTTTATAATTCTTATTTTTTGTATGTAAAATAAAAACATTTTTCATATGTATAGTTTTTATTTTATATGTATAATAATAAATAATTTTTATAATTCTTAATTTTTTGTATGTAAAATAAAAAATGTTTTATATGTATATTTTTTATTTTTTCAAAAAAAAATTGGCTTGCACTCAAGCTCGAGCTCGAGCCTAACACAGTTTGAGCGAGTCGAGCTCGAATAGCCAAGTATTCCGCTCGGATCGACTCAAATCCACCCCTAGCCTCAAGCGGATAAACTGGTAAACACCCTAGGCTACCAGAGAAGGAAATTACCATCAAAGTTGCGGACCTTCCACTCGGAGCCAAGTATAAATCAAAGGATTTTATGGACCCTAGTCATAGAAAGATTCAATAGCAGGCGTTGGTGACCACATATGCGGAGTTGAACCACAAGCCAGGTGTCAGCCTATGGAAGGGCATATCTAAGTTGAACCACATATGCAGAGTCATATCATTTTCAAGCCAGGTGTTGGTGACCAGATTGCCCTTTGGAAAGATCCGTGGCTGCAGGTTCAGCCTCTTAAGGAAACATTCCCTTCTTTATACATGCTGGCGCAAATCAAAGAAGCTTCAATAAGAGACTATTATTCCTGGGTGGTCAGGTGGTTTTGGATCCCCACTTGAGACAAAACTTGAAATGATTGGGAAGCTCAAGACCCGTCCAACTTGCAAAGGATCCTGCAGAAAGGGCCAAATTGACCCCTTGAGGCAGGATAGCATGTGGTGGTCCCTAGAAAGCTCGGGGAGTTTCTCAACCAGATCTCTTTTTCAATCTCTTGTTTCTACCTTGGCTGTACCATCAGCTCATATCCAGGGGTACGGTTATAGGCAATGAACGTGCCTTCTGCCAGGCTGAAGTTGAAGATGTTGCTCACCTTTTGCTCTGGTATCAAGTCTGGTGTCATTTCTTGCATCTATTCAAAATAGTTTGGGTAATGCCAGGTGATTTGTCTTTTCTGGTTGCAGCTTGGCCATCCAAAGCATTCAGCAGAAGAGGAAGGAGGTAATGGCAGATGATTCCTGGGGCTACAAGCTGGACCTTTTGGCTGGAGCATAACAGTAGGGTTTTCAACCAGGTGGTAGTAGAACCTGAATGGATAATTAGAAATATTGAAAGGTGTTTGATAGAATGGACAAGTGTACAGAAGAAATTCAAAGGCATAAGTAGAAGGGAGTTCATAAACCAGTGGGAAAGGATTTTTGTGGATTATGTAGATGATTGAATAGTGGATACAAGCAGGACACTCATTATACTTTTATCGGTGTATAGGCCTGTATACTTCCATATCTTGTGCCTAGTTTGAGGGACTCTCGCCCTCTTTTCAGTAATACAATACATCATTTTACCTTTCAAATAAAATAAAAAAATGGATATTAATAACATGAAAAGAGTTTGGGGACAACCCTATTCTCATGACTGAACATTTATAAAGTACAAATTCACTTAAGACAGCTTGACAATGTACCAACTACCAACAACCAATGTATGTGATTGAAATAAGATTATAGCTTCACTACCTCTTTTTACCAATACTGATCCACCACATTTTACATACAGGACAGTCCATCATAAAACATCTTACCTAAAAGCATAATGTTACATACTTGTTCTCTATGCAATCAGCAATTTTCTCAACATTCTAGATTTTCAACAAACATAATAATTGAGACCAGCCAGGATTTAGTTATACTTGTCTTAAGTTATAACCAAATAAAACATATATTCTAAATTATGATTGAATAATATACTTACAGCTTCTGAAACTGCTTGTCAACAATTTGCAAGGGTTTTGATGATGCAATTTGAGCCAGCTCATGGTTAAGTTTCCATGAAGACAGTGATGAATTCCTGCTAGCTGGGTACAGCTATATGAAAAAGAATGAACAGAAGTCTGAAATCAGAAAGTATACAAAGTACGCAATTGAAAAAACAAAAATACTACATTAGAATGAGATTATGCATAAACAAAACAAATTAATATATCAACAAATAGCTTAATAAATAGAACCATTCATACTAGAGATTTGAATGGACTTCAAAGAAGAGCAACACATTAAAAACCTGTTTAGTATCAAAGTTCAAAGATGCTGGCTTCTTAGTGGAGGACCATTCCATTGAAGCAGTTGATCCATATGAGTTACATTCCGGACCATCAAGTTGAGCCACAGTATGAACTTTGTTCAATTCGTTAAGTTGGCGTTTGAAATCAGGCTTCAGAGATTCCAACTCCTCCAAAATACCCAAGAGTTTCTGGAATGACACGGGAAGAGCCAAGTCAAAGCAAATCAGAATATTATTCAATAAACACATAAAGTAAAGCTGATAGCCCAAGAGTTTCTAGAAAGACAAAGGAAGAGCCAAATGTAAGCATTTGAGGATATAATTGAACAAACACATAAAGTAATGCTAATAGCAAGTATAATTACATTTCACTCACCCTCTTGTAAACAGACTTTTCTTTTGGAAGCAATGCTTGGTAATCTCGGTGGAATGGTATAGTTTCAGACACCAAGCTGGGAAGTGAAGAATAATTTCATAATTCATACTTCATAGTACTCTATTTAAGATAAAAGGGCCACTCCCATCATGCATCCCATACCTTGAAAATCTGACAAGTATAATGTACAAATCTATAATATTCTTTTCCTCCCGATAGATACTGGCCTGAAAATGCAAAAAACAAGTCTTTAGCATTCATAACAAAGATCGACAAGATAAAATCATGTAAAGTTAGAGAAGATAAGAGGGAGAAAATTGCTAATCCCAATCAAGATGTTCCAGAGCTATTTTGCCAAGTTCAACCACTGTTAAATAAACATTATCAAGCCAATACCTAGAGGACTAAGCATCCATGGAGGACCACCTTACCCAGGCATCTAGTTGTTTTTAACAAAGCACCATATAATATTTTTATATTTCTATTTTGTGAGTTCATAATATCATAATAGACATTATTACACTAGATTATTCATTTTGTGAGTAATAATACCTTTATGACTCGTACACTTTTTTTTTATTGTTTTCTTCTTTTTCTGGGACAAAATAGGGGCATCAGCCCTTTATTTTCTTCTTTTCCTGGGACAAAAGCAAGGGTCCCACCCCCTATATTCTCTGCATTTTTCTCTTTCTTCTTCTCATGAATATATTGATTTTATATTTTTTTACATGAAGTTTGTACTAATTTCTTATTTGATGAAGACTATTACTAATTATTAGTGAAGGATGATTTGTTGGTTGCCATTAAACCCAGTGAATTACCCTAGGATTTAGGGTTTTTTCAAAAAGAAATGAAAGAAAAAAATTCGTTGCCCAAGCAATGCCTAGGCACATAGCCAGCAAGACAGTCCCTGTCACCTATCTTTGCCTTGGTGCCTTGATGAAGACACAAAAATTGCTTTCGCGTAACTTCCATCCTCTAATTGAAGAATGAGTTCAACTTCCATCAGTATCATTGTTTGTGTTGCTGAAATAAGAACTTATAACTTTTTAACAGCTATTCTGAAATTTTAAATTCTGAAGAAAAAAATCATCATTAGATTTCTATACCAAAAAACAGCTAGAAAAAAAATAATAATGTCTAAGAGAAATTATTTGGCCTCTTAAAATTTACATTTTCTTAACTCTAACAAAAGAAACAATGCCCAGAAAATTATAGAAGTCCTATCATGCTACATATGTACCATACTATTCTAGGTTTTCACTAAAGACTATTGCCTAATTGCCCAATGTTGGTCCCAATCATATAGGATCTTGGGAGAGATGGACTAGATACAGACCCAACCATTGGCATGTTTTTGCACAAAGTGGCCACTCGCAGACTTGAATCTGTGTTCTCATGCTTATCAGCCCAAGATGGAAGAGGGGGGACCCCTAATTCCAACCTATATCAAAATCCATGATAACTATATAAGGCCCCACCATCTCAATAAGCAACCAATGCAAAGATATTTCCAGTTTTCCTTGTATGTTATAAATTATCTCTCTATGCATCTTTACTTCCACATGGCTGTTCTGATGAAAGAACTCCCTACATGGATTACACCAGCAACATAGTCCATGATTGAATATTTGAATTGAAATGTTTAAGGTCAATGGTGTAAATGCATCAAGGTCTCTCTCCCACAGCTTCCAGGCAAAACCATTGGGACTGTTAAATCTTATAGATGGGTAATACCGTAATAGCTCCGGGTATGTGGGCTTTAAAGTACACAACTACATGCCTTTGCCATGTGGGTAAATCTGACAATTCTTCAATTGGATTTCATAAGGTACTTTACCTAGCATATGGAGAATTATCATCAAAACTTCTGAACCAAGAAATCAATGTTTCGTTAAACAGCAGTATCTTTGTACTGTTAACATGCTGCCCTGGCAATAACTTCTCTTGTGAAATTTGTTTAAATTTTAAACCTTAATAGATGCCCACTTAGTTATATGGTTATACATCGACATTTTCAAGGTTCAGTCCTCAAAAAAAAAAAACAATTAAAACATAGAAAAGTAGAGAAAAATAAAATCGGGCTACAGTGCACGAAGCACGAACAATAATTACTTATTTCCGGGGTACCTAAAATGTAGCAATTACCAAGGAATCGCTAATGAAAATGTAGCAACCTTCATAGTAAACATATTCAAGAAGTAGATGAATGTTCTTAATACCCATTGCCTTAATTTAGTCACCGATATTTGATTCTACTCGCTTAAGAGATTGTTAACAAGAAATTACTCAAACGGTTGACATATAGATATTAAGTTTAGCTCGATAAGTTCCTTACTAACATTACAGAAACCAAGCGAAACTAGAAAGGAATCAATTGCAATAGAGATAAGAAAAGGGGGAAGTTCTCAACTACAAACTGCAGACAAGCGAACCTGTTTGAGAAGATTGTCTGCGATCCTATAGTAATAACGAAGGGAAAGCCGTTGGTCGACGTCAACCTTCCGAGTCATGGCGTTGATATTGATCGGTCTGTCGAGGCGCTTCATCGTATCCGGTGAGAATTAACGGTTTCCTGGCAACTTTTAATCAATAGTTTCCCGACGAATGATTTTCTCCTTTTTCTTTTTCCCCTCCGTATAACCAAAACAGGTTAAGTAGTCTGTGCCTTAATGCGTGTTCACGAAGTAAGACCATTCCAAGATGTCGCTTCCATGTCAACATAGTACGAAGGTGCGCGGCGCGGGCGCGCGGCTTCGTGATCGAAAGGTTACAAAATGCTGCAGTGAGTTGTGAATTTGGGATGCGTTTGGGAGTGATTATTTTAAAAATAAGTGTTATTTAATAAATAATTAAAAATAAGCAATTCTTTCAAAGTTCAAAGTATGGGATCGAATAAAAATTAAGATACGCATAAATAAGCTTGGAAATATTATAAATATTTTAACAAATCATAAAAATATATTAACAACACTAAATATAAGACATTAAAGAGGTGTATATACATTAAATTAATATATTTTAATATTTTATAAAAAAAAATATATTGTAGCTAATTATAATTTCATTAAAAATCCTATGCTTAACTATAATTTATAATTATAATTCTTAAATTTTAATGTTTTATGGGATGAGAAAAACCCAACTCTCCTATCCAACCATAAAACATGCATTGGCACAACTTATATGTAAAAATATAATTAATTATTATTTATTATTCATTTCCAAATATTATAAAAAATAAATAAACATTATATAATATATTCAAAAAATAGTTATTAAAGAAGAAATTTCAATTGCTTTGTGGATATGATAGATCCTCCATAGAATTATAATATATTCAATCATTGTGATCAAATGATAAAATATAATTAATTATGTATTTATATTTTAATTCTAAAAGTATAAAAATAAAAAAATAATTATTAAAGAAGAAATTTCAATTTCTCTATGGATATGATAGATAAATCCATAGATATAAAACATATTTAGTCTTTATAGGCAGAGAAAAATTACATTTTCAAATTTTTTGTTAATTTATATTTTCCCCAAATATCTTCATGAAATTTTCATAAATCTATTGATAACACAAAAGAAAATGTGTTTTTGAGTGTAAGAAATGCAGATCAACATAAATTTAAACATTCAAGAAAAAAAAAATCACAAGATATTATAAAAAATTGAAAAAATTTACCTATTTTTGCCATATTTTTTCAATTTTTGAAAAATCCTTAAAAAAAACTAACAATTCACACTTGTTTTTTGCAAACTTTTGCAATCTAGGAATGAAGTTTGGAGTTTTAGAGTTATTTGGGGGTAAAAGAAGGCGTATTTCGAGAAAAATAAGCTTGCTTTCCCCCTTTATTTTTTTTATTTTTTGTCATATTTTTTTCATCGATATGCTACCGATACGCCCCTGATATGGGTCCGATACGCATAAAAAAAGACAAAACGTCCGATTTCCATGCACATCCCGTATCTATTTTTCAAATATACGATATGATATGCCTCGTATCGGGCGTATCGTATCGAAATTTTAAACCTTGTTATTTGTATTTGGCACTCATGATTTCTTATTAAAAAATAGGCATTTAATTTATAATAGGTGTTTGGTGGTCTATTCCTCCAATAAACACTAGCAAGGAAGCCCCTGCTTCTTAGAGGCAAAATTTAAAAATGCCATTTGGAGATACCATTTTCTTAAGCATATTTGGAGATATAATAATAAATTAGGTTATATTTTTAAAAATAAAATAACTATAACTATATTATTATGAATAATAAACAACCACGTAGAACTAGTCTTGAACTGGTTATTTAATTGGATCAAATCATATACCTCATTATATTGAAAACAATAGTCAAAATAATACCAATTTATTTTTATGGTAATAAGTTAAACATTTTTAATTAATATTGTCTTATTTATTATTTATCAAATTTACTATTTCAAACATGAAACATGATAAAAAATACAAGAAAGATAAAAAATTATATATTTCATAAAATGTTTGGTTTCGAACTTTAATCAATTATGGACAAATAAGAATGATAATCAATCCAATAATTAATCAAGACAAAATCATGGAACCAAAACCGTTATAATTATGTTCAGTCAATTTAGCTCCATTAGGATAGACCCAACCTATTGGTTCAACCTAGTTTTTCTTAAATAAATAAATAAAAGTCTATCATGATGGGACTGGTATAGGCTATCTCGAACCAGACCCGATCCATTGACAACACTAAATATTGGGCTCAAGGGGAGAGAATAATTTGTTAGTAAATTATTTATAAATAAATAAATAAATACTTTAGTAAAATAAATAAATAAATGTTTATTAAATCTATCTCTTAATGTCACATCCCTTTTATTTTACCAATTTATTTTATTAAAATAAATAATTTATTTAATTTTATTAAATAAATAAATGTTTAGATGATAATAATAATAATAATACAATAAATAAATAAATAAAAGTTGAGATAGAGAATAGGAGAGAGAAAGAGAGAGAGATAATTAAGAAAGAAGAGGAATGGCATTTTATTTATAAGATGTCATAATTGTAAATAATTGTATGTGCCACTACTGTAATTTTTTAATGCCATTGAGTCAATTATATAAGGAGATTTGTCTTATATGTGGTATTGCTGTAATTTTTGAATATTATAGAGGCAATTAAAGAGGGAGGTTTGTCTTATATGTGGCATTCTTGTAATTTTTCAAACAAAGAGAGGTGTGAGAAAATATATAATAAATAAGAGAAGGGAGAGATAAACACGTGTCAATAATTTGGAGAACAAAAAACATGTAAATGTCAACCTCCCAATGCTTTTAAGTATATAGATAGATGTTTTTATTTAAAAAGACAACTTTAACCCTCATTTAGAGAAGATTTCACCTACCTAGATGCAAATCCAACTTCAAGCTTGGAAAACCCCAACCACAGAGAAAAAACATCTTATTAGGTCTAATTTGAATAACAAAACAAACAAAAAAAAAAGAACTTTACCTGGTTGATCAGAGGAGGATGAGAAAACGAAAAAAAATAAAGCAAAAACATAGGAATACCTTACATGGCTGATCGGTTTAACCTGCAATTCCATCGCTGGTCTTTGGAGAAGACAATTGAGAAGAAACTATCAAAATTAGAGATGGTTTGAATAACAAAATGAAAAATAAAAATAAAAAGAAAACTCTTTACCTGGTTAATCGTTTGAGGATGAAAAAAACAAAAAAAAAAGAAAAGAAAAGAAAAAAGATGATACTTATGGTTGATCGGTTGAGTTGCAATTTCGTCGCTGGTTGGAGAAGAAACTATTGATGAGTCAAGCCCTATGTTTTTGGTCGACCAAATGGCATAAGTGGCATTTTGAAATCAAACCAGGGAGTATATTGAAATCAAATATTTGAAAAAAAAAAGATGGAGTTTTGGGTTTCTTCAAAAAGCCCTTATTTTTAAAATAATCACTCATTTCGGGTTTATTTTCAAACACTAGTAAGCGCTTATTGGTGTGGTCCCAACCCAAATAAGCACTTCCAAACTTGACCTTAACCTTAATCTAACCCCTAATAGAACCCAACCTTTTTTTTATGAAGGAACATAACCCAACCTTGAATTCAATGTAGTCAACCCTAACCTAGTTTGACCTAAAATTCCCTAAACAAACCCTACTGAAAATGTATTAAGGCCTTAATTCCATCTTGGTAAGGTTAAAACACTTATGATAAGTGCATTTACCATTGTTCCTTTATTCTTGAGATAAAGTTGTACAATAATTATTTTATTCAAAATAATGACATTATTGAAGGGACAACATTATCTCATCACATATTAGCAATTATTGGCATAGATGAGCGAGAAATTTACTCATGAGCCGTTTGGGGATCATTTTTTGTGGGGCACACTAATACCAAAATACCAACCTGGGTTTATTCTTTTTTTTTTTTTTTTTTTTTTTGTGGAACCCACCAACTTACCCGCCTTGCTTCCTGTAAATCAAACAAGGCCCGACTGAGATGCATTTTTTTACTCTTGGGTAATATATGTAAAGGTCGAGATTATTGAATTGAATTGATTGTTTTTAATGTACTTGGTGTAGAGTTCTTTTCTATGTTTGTCTTAGTATCAATTACCAAAATATTTATAAATAAACAATTTAATGGAAAGAAAGTAAGAAATCAAACTTCAAGGGAACCAATAGATGAAATTCAGAACTTGACAATGGTCATGATAATGGCGGCATTTGGAATCGTGGGCATTTATTGAATAAACGCTGTCACATGGGTGCTACTTCAGCATTTTCCCATTATATGGATCCGTACACATAGAGACTTGCAAAAGAAGGCATTGATTTATGTGCACGCCTATCGTTAGGGGAAGTTTCATTTTAGTGCTTCCCCAACAGGTAGACATTTATTTATTGTTTTGCTGATGTGGTGCATAATGGCACTTAACTGTCAATAAATGAGTTCATTATTGCTTTATTTGATTTTGCAAACAAATAAAGTATAAATATTTAGTGAATAAACGCCCACAAATTCAAACACATAATAACAATTGCAAAGATGAGATTGAAGGGACTTGGTATTGGTGAAAATGTTTGTGGGAAAAATAATTAGTGCCAATTAAGAATAGTAACAGGGTGTTTGGTTCCGTTTACGTCTATTCAATAAACGTTTTGTACTTGTGTGACTGCAAAACCGAGAAGCATTTAGTGAAGGTGTTTATGAGACATAGGCGCCATTAGGCACTGCATTACAAAAATGCCAATAAACTCCTACCTGTTTCAAGAAGCTCCAAAATGAGAGAGGCGCATAGAAATTGAAGTTTGCTTTTACAGACTTCGGTACATACAAATGCAATTAATGAAGCACTTGCTGATGGGGCGCCTGTGTGACACCATCAATAAACATAAACGGAACCAAACATATACTAAAACTTCATTGAATAGAAAGCAATAGACTAAAATCTCTTAGTGGGTGGGTGTGTGGGGGGGAGGGGTTGTTTGGGGTTGTGGTTTTGTGTTTGTGTCTAGACATGTAGGTGTTTTGACTTTATATGTTTACGATACCAAAATCATTTTTGGTTGGGCAAATTTGAGTTCATTCATTTGTAATGCCCGTTATATCAGATTGTGTGAGTTTGGATGGGCTCCCACAAAGTGCGCCCCACATGCACATCTGCCCCTGCATTTGGGAGATGTTCCGAATACCTGTGGGGCGTGCTTTGTGGAGTCCATTCGAATTCAGATTATGTATATGGGGGTGTTGGAGAAAAACTTCAATGGCTTAGTGTACAGTGTGCCATATGTGTTATGTGCCAAAACATTTTTTTTACCAAAAAACCCACTCTACCAAACACCACCTACTCTTCATTCAAACTTGCTTTAAATGGCTTTCCAGCAATGCTATCTGCAGCAAATGAAATTGATGACTAAGTGAGAGTATAAATCTATGATTACTAATTAGACCTCTAAAGTCTGAGGCAGCAACTAGCTGAAGAGCTGATGAAGGTTGTTACATCTGAACTATGACCTACGAAGGTGAGTAATGAACTAAGTGTGAGTGAGATTGACTGGTGCCTAGCAAAGAATTGAGAGATAGCTAGAGGTTGTAAACACAAAGAAGAGAATGAACAAAATGAGGTGAAATGTGAAAAAGGAAAGTGTATATCTACAAATAGGAAGTTTGGCGATTAACTGTATCAAAAGGGTCGAAGTAGGGCCATAGAAGATCATCTACAACAGTTGCAAGAAGTGGATTGTTGCAAGTTGAAAGGCTGGAAGTCTTGTTGTTCTTTCTCATGTTGTTGGTAAATGCATTCTTATTAAGGTTCTGTTCATTTTTCGGTAAATTATTTATCCGGGTAAATGTAGTTACTTGGGTAAGTTTTTCTTAGGAAACATTTACCCAAGTAAGTGCATTTACCCATGTTCTTTTATTTCTTATGTAAATACGGCAATGACCATTTCAATCATAAAAATTCATTATCAAAAGGGGTATTTTTGTCTCCTTCAACTATTTGCAACTTTCCCCCTAGGTGGGAAAGTTATTTACCCACTTAGGACCCAGGAAAATAAACTTTCCCTGATTCCCATTGACCAACATTGCCCCTCTCAAAATCCAAAAAAAGAATACCCCCTAAATATAATCTCTTCACAAATATTATTGTACAAATACAATATGGCAGGTCAAAGAATTCCTACTTCAGTGTGTAAGGATTTGAATGCATGGTTTAGAGATAAAACTCTTGAGCTAGTAGGAGGCCTCTTTATCTTAAGGTTTGGAAGTCTTTTCATCGTCCTCTAGACAAGTGTGATTTGGGGCTGGAGCAGCCAAATGTAATGAACACTTCTCTTCTCTTGAAATTGGCCTGAAGGTTCTTACATGAAGAAGCGCTATGGGCATCGCTTCTCCATGCTAAGTATCTCAAAAATAATTCCTTTTGGTGTTCAAAGAAGAAGCCTAGGGACTCCCCCCTTTTTGCGTTGGTGAAGGGCGTAAGTACGGGTGATTTTGTTTTTTGTTTTTGGTTAATACCGTAAAATGGAATAAAAAATTTTGATTTTGTTTTTTGTTTTTGGTTAATTCAATTCAGTTAGTTTGATATTTTAATATTTTAGTTTTTGTTTCGATTTTTAAAATTAGGAATTTGATTAATTAGAAAATCGAAATAATCGAATTTTGTTATGTAATATGTAATATATAATATAATATACTTTTATATTAATGTTTAATATATAATATATTTTAATGAAATAAGGTTACATAATATATATTATACTAGCGGAGGGGCCCCTACGTTGCAAGGCTTGCAAAATCTAAATTATTGTATAGGCTGCATTTGGAAATGATGCAAATGGAGTGTAAATCTCGGTTCAGGATAAATTTGCACTTTGTTTCACTTTTGGTTGTATTTGGCAACATTACATTTATGCATTGACAAATGATAGAAAAACACATTTTCCAATGCATATTTACATTGATAATAAAATGTAAAAGAACATCAATAAAAAATAAGTAAATTTGCATTCAAGTGGACTTTTGATAAAAAAAGGCATATGCTTTATTGGAATTTGTGTTCGCATCCATTACAGCTAAAAGTCTATTTGGTAAGAAGGCAAATTTGTCGGTGCAAAACTAACCCAACTTTGCAATTTATATGGACCGTTTTACACTCTACATATTTGCATTCACACTTATTTGCATAGTTTCCTAATGCAGCCATAGGAAAAAAATGAATTTGCAAAAGGTAAATATTTTAATTAATAGTTTTTAGGAAAAAGGATTTACTTAAAATAAGTATAAATTGATGGATAATGATATATTTAATTTAATAAAATAAAATATCCAATTTTGAAGTTAATTTAATATAAATAAATCAATTTTTTTGTTAAATAAAGAATACAAATCTTTTTTTTCTCAATTTCTTGGCTAGGCTTTGTGCTTTATATGGGGATTGAGCTTGGGCTCAAGATCTAGGCTTAATGGTCCGGTCATGCTCAGGCTTGGGCCTAAATATGTTTCATTGATATAAAAATTCAAAGCCTAGCGTGGCCTATGAATTGGTTTAATCCCAACCCCGAGGCAGAGACGGGGGGACCCCAAGGAGCCCTATGGCCCAACAACCACCCCAATGGTTCCCCCCCCCCCCCAATCCACTTAGATTGGCACCCCTCATAACTACTAGCTCTGCTCCTGCCCAACCCAGACTTAACCTATTGATAGCCCTAAATTACTCCCCCCCAATACACTTAGATTTTAGCCCCCATCATAAAAAAAAAAAATTCCTAGCTCCACCCCTGCCCAATGCAGACCTAACCTATTGATAGCCTTAAATTATTAGGCTCAGGGAGAAAGAAAAATAATTTGTCAGTAAAATAAATTATTAACTAATTGAATAATTTAGTAAATTAAATAAATAGAAATCTATGGATAATAATTTACTTAATTTTATAAAATAAATAAATCAATTATTTATTGTAATAAAATTAATAAGTAACAATTCATTTATTATTGGGACATGACTAGTCCAAGTTATCTAGAACCAAACCTGACCCATTGACAACCCTAAATATTGGGCACATGTTGAATTAAATAAATAAAAATTATGGATAATAATATATTTAATTTAATTTAATAAAATAATAATTAATTAATAAAAGTTTCACTTTTGAAGTTAATTTAATATAAATAAATCAATTTTGTTGTCAAATAAATAATACAAATATTTTTTTCTCAATTTTTTGGTCGAGCTTCAGGCTTTATATGGGGATCAGGCATGGGCTCAAGATTTGGGCCCGATTGTTCAGTCATGCTTAAACTTGGACTTGAATATGTTTGATTAATATAAAGGCAAAGGTCACATCCTGACGTGACCTGTAAATAGGTTTAATATTGCCAACGGTTTGGGTCTGGGTTGGAACCGGCCCAACATGAAATGTTGAGGACCCAAATCTGGACTCGGACCCGATAGGGTTTGTAATTTTTTGACTAGAACCTAACCAATTGGTTCTTGAGACAATCGGGTCTAACCCAACAGACCCGATTATAATGAATATAAATAAATATTTATGTATAATATATATTAAATATTCTATATAGTATATATATAATTTATTTATTTAATATATTATAGTATTATACAGTATATATATATATATATATATATATATATATATATATATATATATATTCTAAATCAATAGTAATTGGGACCCTATATCAGGACACAGAATTGACCTGTTGGTTCCAATTCCCATAACTAAAATCAACCCAATAGATTGGGGTCCATCGGGTTGGACCCAACCTCAAGAGGAGAGATTAATTTGTTACTAAATTATTTCTAAGTAAACAAATAAATATTTTAGTAAAATATATTTTATGTTATTGATTTATAAATAATTTATTAACTAAATAAATGCTTAGATAATAATAATTAAATAAATAAATGTATATTAAAATCTTTCTCTCAATGTCAAATATATTTTATTTTATTGATTTATAAATAATTTATTAACTAAATAAATGCTTAGATAATAATAATAAATTTAATAAAATAAATAAATAAATGTCTATTAAAATCTTTTTCTCAATGTCAAATATATTTTATTTTATTGATTTAAAATAATTTACTTAATTTTAATAAATAAATAAATGCTTAGATAATAACAATAAAAAATAAATAAATAAATAAATAAAAATTGAGATAAAGAATAGGAGGAGAGAGAGAGTTAAGTAGAGAATAGGGATGGCATTTTATTTTGTAGGATAGCATAATCGTAAATAATTATATATGGCATTGCTTTAATTTTCAAATATCATAGAGGCATTGTTGTAAAGAGAGTAAATTTGTCTTATATGTAGCATTCCTGTAATTTTTGAATGCCTTAGAGTCGATTAAATTGGAAGGTCTATCTTATATGTGGTAGTTTTGTAATTTTCGAATACCATAGGGGCAATTACAAGTTGGAAGGTTTGTCTTATATGTGATAGTCATGTAATTTTTGAATAAGATAGGGGCAATTACAAGTCAATCACATAAGGGGGTTTGTCTTTATGTGGCATTCTTGTAATTTCCAATGAAAAAGGCAAAAGTTATTGTTAGATTCCATTTCCTGCATCCTCATGCTTTCCTGTGTACGCTTTTTCAACTTAATACTAACGGGACCCGTGCGATGCACAGAATTTGTTAAATGAAAGCTAAATAATATAAATGGTCATTTACTAAAACACCCCTTATAGTTTCATGGATTTACTAAAATCTACCATATAGTTTGTATTTATTAAAACACCACTTATAATTTGCAATGGATTTAATCAATTTTCCATTAGATGACAGTGGAAAATGACAATTAGGTACTGTTCATTTAAATAAATATAATCAAAAGAAAATAAAAATACCATTTTTGCCCCTAATAAGACATGAGCAACCACTCTATTGGTTATATTTGGTCAACTTTGTTTTCTGTACAAAAAAAAAGTGTTAAGGGTATTTTTGGAATAAAAAATCATGGGCCTAATGGCAAAACAAACACTCCTTAATGAAAGGTTAATTAAGTAAATAAGTTGTAAAATATATGGGATATTTTAGTAAAATGAAAACTATAAGGTAAGTTTAAGTAAATATGTAAAATTATAAGGTGTGTTCTAGTAAATGGCCCTAATAGAAACACATAAGAGTATACAATTGTTTTATATTTTCAACTTTTTAAATAATTAATAATTATTTATATTTTATATACTACTTTTAATAATTTTTTATAATACAAAAATAATAATAATTAATTTCAATTAGGTTTATTCATCAAACTGATGATGACCAACCTGATCAACTCCACCCAAGTTGGTTGGTCTTCTAGTATTTTAGGTCGGCTTTGGTTCACAAATTTTTCAACTTGACAAAGTTGGATCAGTTTCGCTTTGGCCATTTGTAAATCGACCAAAATCAGGTGAAATAACAATTGAAATATATTAATATTTTACATTTTAAATATAATTTTTATTATGGAAAAGTGGGAAATTTCCTATATTTCTTAGCCTAAAATGTTTTATATCATAAATTTAATTTTTAAATTTATTTTTAACAATTGCACTATAATTTTTAAAATTTAAATTTAGTTTTTAAGTTTAAATATTTTGAACCAACTAACCAAACCAAAAAATCGATCAAAGCTTATACAACTTTAGTGGTCGGTTTTCACAAATGGTTAGTCAGTTTTAGCTGACCAACTCCCCATCCTAACTAAGTCAATTTGGTTGGCCAAACAACCTTATAATTGCACTATAATTTTTTAAATTTAAATTTAGTTTTTAAGTTTAAATATTTTGAACCAACTAACCAAACTACAAAATCGATCAAAGCCGATACAACTTTAGTGGGTCGGTTTTCACAAATGGTTAGTTAGTTTTAACTGACCAACTCCCCATCCTAACTAAGTCAATTTGGTTGGCCAAACAACCTACAACCGAACTAAACCAACTCATGAACACTCATAATTACAGCTAAATTAATAGTCTCATATCTAATAAATAACAATAGTTTAATCTCCAATAATTATTAAAAATTTATAGCGAAAATACACAATTATTAAAAATATATTGAAAATGAAAAAATACAATAAGTACTAAAAATATATTAAATTAATCAATAAATAGTATAATGTCAAATAATAGTTTAATCTCTAATAAATATTAACCAATAAGTTATAACAAAAATACAATAAGTACAATAAACAAAATTTAAAAATTTCAATAATAGTAGTTTAATCTCCAATAACTATAGAAAATTTTATGTCAAATAACAAAACAAAAATAAATTTGTACATAATTATTGAACATACATTTATCACAAAAACAATAAATATTAATATTAATATATACAATTATATAATAAATATATATTAAGAGTTTAAAATGATTATTAATAAATATTAATTTTTATGAAAGTTATTTTCTCGAATTATATTGATATAAGTGAAATTAGTTATTTACAATATTATRTAAAAATATTAAATTATTACTAAAGTTATTTCAATATTAATTATGTAAAATACTAAAATATTATTAGTTTCAATATTATGATATAATTATTTTTCTACTTTTCAGATTTTTTTTAAATTTATTACATAACTTCATTAATTTAACTAATTTAAAATCTAGTTATGTTAAATATTTATTTATTTAGATACTTAAATAATATGTAAAATATTTAAATTTTAAAATATTAATTATTTGTTGAATTTAATAATCCATAAAATTATAATTTATACTATAATTACATAATTTCATTATTAATTTTGCATGATATTAAATTATTGTTAATTTCAATATTATGTTATAATTATTTTTCTATATTTAAGAAAATTTTTAAATTTATTACATAATTTCGTTATTTAAACTATTTAAAATATACTTATGTTAAATATTTAGTTATTTATATATTTCAATAATATGTAAAATATTTAAATTTTTTTTGTTTTTTATTGATTTAATAATTCATACTATTAATACATAATTTCATGATTAATTTTGTAAAGATATTAAATTATTATTAATTTCAATATTATGTTATAATTATTTTCTACTTGTAAGAAAATTTTTAAAATTATTACAAATTTTCGTTATTTTAACTATTTAAAATCTAGTAATGTTATATATTTAGTTATTTAAATATTTAAAAATTTTGTTATTTGGATTTTATTTATTTAAATCTATTACATATTACTACATGTTTTGTTATATAATTATTTATATATTTATAGTATTTTTCTATTTAAGATATTTATTTCTTAAAATATTTAAATAATGTTTTTTAATGTTAAATTTGTATTGTTTGAATAACATTTAAAGTGATGATCCGAAAAAAAAATTTTAATTGTTAGTACATAATTTCGTGATATATTTTGTAAAAATATAAAATTATTGTTTTGTGATTTTAATAAATATTTTAAAATTATTATATAATTTTGTTATAATATTTAAATAATTCTTAAATTTTTTAATCCAAACTTTCTTTAGATATAGATAAAAAGTGGGGGAGAGGATAAATAGGAATTAGAGATAGTTGATGTATTTATAATTTTGAAAATACATTTATCATAAAAACAATAAATAATTACTGAGATACAATAAATATTAATTTAATATATCTAATTATATAATAAATACAAATTAAGAGTTTAAAATTGTTCTTATTAAATATTAGTTTTTTGAAAGTTATTTTATCAAATTATTACTTGATATAAATGAAATTAGTTATTTACAATATTAAGTAAAGATATTAAATTATTATTAACATCAATATTATGTTATAATTAGTTTTCTACTTTTCAGAATTTTTTAAATTTATTACATAATTTCTTTATTTTAACTATTTAAAATCTAGTTATGTTAAATATTTTGTTATTTAAAATATTTAGATATTTAAATACTTAAATAAAATATAAAATATTTAAAATTTAAAATATTAATTATTTATTGAATTTAATTATCCATAAAATCATAATTTATACTATTATTATATAATTTCATTATTAATTTTGTAATATATTAAATTATTATTAATTTCAATATTATGTTATAATTATTTTTCTACTTTGAAGAAATTTTTTAAATTCATTACATAATTCCGTTATTTTAACTATTTAAATTCTAGTTATGATAAATATTTAAATAATCTATAAAATATTTAAAATATTTTGTTATTTGAATTTTATTTATTAAAGCGATTACATATTATTAAATATTTGAAAGACATTTAAGTTGATAATCCGGGAAAATGTAATTTAAATTTTTAGTACATAATTTTGTGATATATTTTGTAGAAATATAAAATTATTTTTTGTGTTTTTAATAAATATTTTGAAGTTATTATTTAATTTTGTTAGAATATTTAAATAATTATTAATTTTTTTAATCCAAACTTTCTTTAGATAGATATAGATAAAAAGTAGGGGAGAGGATAAATAGAAATTAGAGATAATTTATGAGAGAAATTCTCTACTAAATTAGATATATTTTTGTAGATAAGTAGGAATTGGAGATAATTTAGAAGATAAATAGGAATTAGAGATAATTATGGAGAAAGTGGGGGCGGTAGTTTAGGATAAATTTTAGGATAAGAGATTATTTAGGTTATTGGTAAAGTGCATCTCATTGGTTGTTTAAAAAGTGACATGGAATAAGAAAACAAAAAATTCAAAAAAAGAATAAAATTTCTTGACCGCTTTGTTTTAATATATATATATATATATATATATATATAAAACATATTATGTATATTAATGAAATTTGATTTTAACCAAAATAATTAAAAATCGAACTTAATTGAATAAACCGAATGCTTACCCCTACTTGTAAGTGGATTCTTTTGAATAGATGGAAAACACATATATTTGATGACTCCTGGATTTATCAAGGCTTGTTAGAGAAACCATTTGTTTGGTCATTACCCTATGATCTAGAGATTGGAACATTGACCTAATTAACTCAGGTTTTGATATTGATATTTCATGGGCAATTCAGAAAATCAAGATATTCTCCCACTTTCCGTCCTTCCCCATGATGCATATAGGATGATATGGACTCTCATTTCTCATGATCTCTCTCAACATTCCTTGTGGAGAAATAAATTATTAATTTCAAGGATTAAAATGTTTATATGGAGATGTTGTATGGGTGCCATTCTGGTTTGTGATGAGATAGCAAAGAGAGCTCCTTATGTTGAATCCACTTGTAGGTTATGCCTAAGGGGGCGTTCGTTGAACCCACTTGTAGGTTTGCCCAAGGGGGCGTTCTTTTTTCGGATTTTGGGAGGGGGGAAAGTTGGTCAATGAGATTTTGATTCCCATTGACTAATAAACCAATGTTCATTTTTCAAATTTATGTGGGGATTAGTGAAAGTTTATTTTCTTGGGTATCACTTACCCGGATAAGTGATACCCATATCCTAGGTGGGTAAATTAACTTTCGGAAAAATACAGATAGGCCCAATGCAGATTTCTGAGTTCCACTGCAAAGCTATAAACATCCAAAATGTTAAAAACCCCCACTCTATACACTAATGCCGTCCCATGAATTGACATCAATTCCGAGCTGGCACCCACCCCAACTGTACTTTGGGCCTAAAAATTCTGACCCTAGGCTGAACTGTCATTCTCCCATTAACTTTTCCATATAATGGGAAAGTTGCCAATACTTGGATGGGACAAAAATACCCCTTTTAATAGTGGAATTTTTATGGATAAGAAGGCCATTGCTTTATTTACATGGAAAATAAAAGAACACGGGTAAATGCACTTACCCAAGTAAGTGACTTACCGAAAAGAGAACGGGGCATAAATGTATGGTTTTCGACTATGGGTATGAGGCCGGACCTAGACACTCCTCAAGTCCTCAAATTCTAGTTAGTGGAATGGATTCAACTAGATAATGAGCTTCATGACTTTATTTCATTGTCTTTGCTTTGTGCAAAGGTATTGTGGTCCTTTGGTATATTTGGAAGATGAGAAACAAAGTTTATATGGGAAATTCTTTATTATTACAAAGATTAATTATACTATCCATCAAAGCTCATATGAATGATTTCTCCAAATTCTCGCTGCCTAATGTGGATAATCCTCTTATTCCTACGACTGGTTCAACAAGCATTGCAAGCAAATGATCCAACCCCCTCCTAATCATCTAAAAATTGACATTGATGGTGACTAGACCCCTAGAGAAGGCTTTTATTGGCTTTGACATTAGGAATTAGGGTGGTAATTGATTTTGTGGTTGGCCGAGTCATGATTGTTTGTTGTTCCTCCCTAGAAGAAACGAAGGCCATGGCCATTTTTGAGGCCTTAAAACTTGCGAGATCCATGGATATGGATAATATTATCTTTGAGAGCAATGCCAAGGTGATCATTAAATCACTATCCTCATATTTGGACCCTCATAGACAGCCATTGCTACAGACCATAAGTCTTTCTCTTCTATTGTTTTTTTTTTTCATGCATCTAATACATGTAATCGAGTAGCCCTTGGGCTTGCTAATCATGCACTTAGGAATAATAGCTCTCTTTAGGGGTGTCATGGTATTTGAAAATCCGATTTTCGAGATTCGACATAATCGAATCAAATTCGGATAATTTGAATGACTAATCGGTTGAATTCAGATATCCTATTCATACAGAATAGCTGATCATATTCGAATTCGAATATGACCTGATTCGATTAGACAAATATTCAAATTTGATTGATTATTTAATTCTTATATATAATATATAAACCATTTAAATGTTTTATATAATTTATATACATAATAATTAAAGGGTAAATTATAAAGACCCCTTGTACTATGGAGTTTATGACAAAGACCCCCTATACTATGACTGTGAGACAAAGACCCCCTTCCGTTAGCTTTCCATTGAAATCCGCCATTACAATATTTTTAATCCCCATACTACCCTTGTAATAACTATTCAGGCAATTGGGAGAAAAACACGACTTATTTTCCCTGACCTCATGATACATGAACAGCAGTAGCGGTAATACCTTATACCTCAGATTCCTTCACATCTCTCTCTCTCTCTCTCCCCCAATCTCTCATCTTCCCCTTCCCCTTTCTCTCCTCCCCTTTCTTCTTCATGCTTTCCTCTGTTTTCCGTTACTCTCAGCCATAGCCGCCACAACTTGTTTTTATTTTGACAAGTGAAATGTTTAAACCAACATTAAACATTTAGTGAGCGTGTGCATGGCTCCACCACCTTGATGGCAGCTTCTCTCGTGACTCGTGCACCCACCACCTCAGCTCTAGCATAACAGACATCAACTGGGTTGTTGTGTTTTCTCCTCCCCCTCTTCGAAAATAAGTTCCTTGTTATTCTACTTTTGGTTATGGTTGTTATTGACTTCTTTCTCCCCCCTCCTAGTGCTCTGTCAAACAATTAATAAGGACAGAGCTTTAACGGCAAGAATTTCAGAAACCCAGAACCCCAATTCTTGAGATGCAAAGACAGAATAGTAGACCAAAGACAAAAATCGATAAAAAAGGAGAAAAAACGCGTTAACCCATTTTTTGAAACGTTGGATGAAGAAGTTCTTGGGTGGGTCAAGAGTCAGACAAGACAACTAGAAGGGAAAAAGAGTCGTCATGGTCTTTGTTCCTGCGCGGTTGCTTATAAATTTTGTGGTGATTGGGTAAGCGGTAATAAATGGTAGTTTAATGCTTTCTTTAATGCTTGTACTGATTAAATATATAGAAAGAGGAGTAGGGGAAGCACGTGTTGCTCGCAAATCGCAATGGTGAATGAGGATTTAATTTTGGAGATTTTAATTAAATTGGTTCTCACATGCTCTCTTTCTCTCTTCCTTCTCTGGCAATGCACACCTAGCTGGCAATAGTGACCTTGAACTAGTGTCTCCTCTGGTTGAAGACTTGAGAGCTCTGGCTTGGCTTGGATTCTCCCCTCCCTCTCTCTCTCTCTCTCTCTCTCTCTCTCTCTATATATATATATATATATATATATATATATATATATATCTGCTCCCTCTCAAACCAGCCTCTTGAAGCTCTGAAAATTGGAATCTATCTTGGTTCCTCAATTCAGCTTTGAACAAGGAAAAGAAAAAGTTGTCGGATCTTTGTTCTTTCTTTCTTCTTTCTCACTGATCCAAGAAGATTCTCTACCACTGTGGGTTGTCAGCTTTGTGCCAATCGAAGGTTCTGTTTTTGTGCTCGAAAGATGGCAAACTCCTGAGGTAAGGAGAGAGAGCCTTGATGGGTTCTTGTGCTTTTCCACTTTCAGAGCTTTTCATCGTTGTTTCTTGAAGGAGGAAGTTTTTTTTTTGGTTGAAAAAGGAGGGGGGTTGTTGGAAGCATGGTTAGGACAATTTTCTCTCATTCTCGAACCTTAACCGTTAAGATCTCTCAAAGCTTAGCTGCCTGGACTCTTTGTTGGGATTGTGTCTTATTTTACAACCGTTGGATTAATTTTAGTATAACAGTTGGTGTGGTCCCTCTTTAGGTTAAAGAGGTTTTACATATAAAAGCTTTATTTTGTATGTAAGGTTAAGGCTTTTTGGGGAGAAAAATACAAAGTGCTCTTGGTGTGAGAGTGGGTTTTTTCTCTTGTTTTTGTTCTTCAAGTTGAGAGGAAAGGGAGAACGAGTGTACAAGGGTAAGGGCTGGTTTGGGCTACAAGCTGCAAGGTACTTGTATTGCTCTCAATTTTTCTTTCATAGTGAAGAATAGATTTCGTTTCTCCCGTGGACGTAGGCGGTAAGGCCAAATCACATAAATCTTTGTGTTCTTTATAGTACTTGTTTTATTTGTCTTTGCTTGGATTTCGTCATTTTTGCTGCTATTAGATTTCTCATGGCTGTTATTTTAAATATCTTGTGATTTTATACTGTGGGTGGTTGTTGTGAGGCCCCAACAAAGTGGTACCATAGCTCCCATGTTAGTTTTTACAAGGTGTTTGTAATTTGCTTGAGAGATAATGACAACAAAAGGTACAAGTTCTGTATTCCAGATTGAAAGGTTTAATGGAAAAGACAGTTTTACCCTATGGAAAAGAAGGGTAAAGGACATCCTGGTTCAACAAGGCTTGGCTAGAGCATTGAAGGGAAAGGATGGGAAGCCAAAAGACATGAATGATGCTGATTGGGAGGATATCGAGTCAATGTGTATTAGTACGATTCGATTGCTCATAGTTGATAACGTTATGGAAGGAAGATTCTGCACCCGAATTGTGGGATAAGCTGGAGAAGCTTTATTTGGATAAAAGCTTAATGACAAAACTATATCTGAAACGACAATTGTACAGGCTGAAGATAGAAGAAGGTGGGAATCTCTTGGAACACGTAAATGTGTTCAATAGTATCTTAGATCAACTAATGTCAAGGTGGAGGAAGAAGACAAGGCCCTTTTGCTTCTTACCTCACTTCTTGATTCATATGAAAACTTGGTGACAACATTGTTGTATGGGAAAGATACAGTGAAGCTGGAAAAAGTTATTACATCTCTTTTATCCAATAAGGTAAGGAGGAAGCCCAAGTATGAGAATGGGCAAAACTCTGCGTTGGTCACGGTGGGAACGGATCAAAAAGGAAGGTTGTCTGACAGGGGATCTGAGAGCAGCAGGTCTAAATCCAAGGCCAGGGAAAAGGGCAAAATACAGTGTTACAAATGCAAGGAATTTGGTCACATGAAGAGAGATTGTCCTGCACGAAAAAGGAGTGGTGATGAATCCGAAAGCGTGGCAATTGCATTTGATGATGATGGAGACGTTATCACAGTTTTCAAAGGTATGTGTAATTTTTCTCCAAATGAGTGGGTTTTAGATTCTGGATATTCTATGCATATTTGCTCCATGAAGGAATATTCTGACACATTCCAAGAGATGAAGATAGGTGTTGTTTCCTTGGGTGGTGAATTTACATGTAACATCATAGGTGTTGGCACAATGCAAATCAAAATGTTTGATGGAATGGTTCACACTTTGGGTGGTGTGGCGTATATCCCAAAAATGTGCACGAATCTAATATCACTTGGCCAATTAGACTCCAAGGGATGCAAGGTTTTTGCTGCAGGTGAAGCCATGAAAATCACACGTGGCAGTATGGTCCCGATGAAGAGAGAAAAACGCAAAGGGTTTGTATCATCTGGTTGGGAGTATAGTGGTTCCCAAGACCTCGACGAAATAATGGAAATGGAATGCGCAAGGTAGTATGGCCACACGGAGAGTCTCTTTTGCGGATAGAATGGAGACAAGTGCTGCAAGTTTCCAAGGTATAGATGATAGTGAAAGGAAGATTCCTGTTGGAAGAGAGGAATGATCGAGATCCCTCTTTGAAGTTAACTAGGATTGTTAGCTTTTATACAGTTACACAGGTACATTGGCCATCTTGTTTGAATCAAGTGGAGTCAGGACCGAATGATTCAAGTTATGTGTAGCGTGATGTTTTACAAGGCCAATAAAGGTTTGCGGTATTTGCAAACAGGTAGAGGCACAAATAATATATCTCTAAGGTGGTTGAAAAATAAGCCAAGGTAGAGATTGTTGGGATTGTATCTTATTTTACAACCGTTGGATTAATTTTAATCTAACAGTTGGTGTGGTCCCTCTTTAGGTTAAAGAGGTTTTACATATAAAAGCTTTCTTTTGTATATAGGGTTAA